>JAXIVJ010006628.1:0-60000 GCA_036785665.1 Chirona hameri
GTCTCGCCGATGCGATATCTCATAGTGAAGGACTGCAGTCCGTCCGGGCCGGCCTGTGACCGGGCTGCCGGAGAGTTGGCTGGCCAAGTGACCAGCCCAGGACGGCTCGTGCCCGCCACACCACCCACCGTCCAGCCGCCGGCCGCCGGCCTTCTGCTGTCTGCCGCGGCTCACCCCTCGACCTCGCGCCGTCGCCGCTATCTCGGCCGCAGGGTCCCGCCCCTCTGCAGCCACCTACAGTGAGAGTGAGAGAGAGAGATAGAGAGAGAGAGAGAGCTTCCATCGCGAGTGTACATAGCCGCCCCCGCCTGTGTTGTGTTGCGTTCTGTTGTGCCGAGGCCCCGGTGGCCCCATGTGGTCGGCGGCGTTCCTGTGTTATGTATACTTGTGTGCTCTCACTTGCCCCCGGCTGTTCTCTGCTCTTCACGGTTCGCGTTTCTCATGCATCACATATCTCAATTGTCTCCCTTCTCGTGTCCCTTCTCATGTCCCTTGCTTCACTGCTACACCGTTCGTTCCTCACCTGGTTTAGTTCAGCTCCTGTATCTCTGTCTGTCTCTCTCCCTCTCTCTCAGCTTCTCCTGTCCTCTCCCAGCCGACTCTCTCAGCTTCTCCTGTCCTCTCCCAGCCGCCTCTCTCTCAGCTTCTCCTGTCCACTCCCAGCTTCCTCTCTCTCTCTCTCTCTCAGCTTCTCCTGTCCTCTCCCAGCCGCCTCTCTCAGCTTCTCCTATTCTCTCCCAGCCGCCTCTCTCTCTCAGCTTCTCCTATTCTCTCCCAGCCGCCTCTCTCTCAGCTTCTCCTGTCCTCTCCCAGCCGCCTCTCTCTCAGCTTCTCCTGTCCTCTCCCAGCCGCCTCTGTCAGCTTCTCCTGTTCTCTCCCAGCCGCCTCTCTCAGCTTCTCCTGTCCTCTCCCAGCCGCCTCTCAGCTTCTCCTGTCCTCTCCCAGCCGCCTCTCAGCTTCTCCTGTCCTCTCCCAGCCGCCTCTCTCAGCTTCTCCTGTCCTCTCCCAGCCGCCTCTCTCAGCTTCTCCTGTCCTCTCCCAGCCTCCTGTCCTCTCTCAGCTTCTCCTGTTCTCTCCCAGCCTTCTCCTATTCTCTCCCAGCCGCCTCGGTCGCCGTCTATGGATCTCCGGCCACCTCACCGGGTCTGTCGTTCCGTTGGCTGCTTCTCTCCAGCCAGTTTTGTCCGGCCGTACCGCGGCGCGCGGCCAGTGCTGTGTGCGTGCTAAATTATTGTACCGTGGCGCGGCCAGTGCTGTGTGCGTACTAAATGATTAGCCGAGTTTTCCTACAAAGAAGCGATTGCTCTGCTGCCCGCTCACTCGCGCATCACTCACTAGTGCATGGCAAGACACGCGTAATATTGTTGGCAATACACTGTATGTTACCAGTTATACCGGCCGATGGTAAGAATTAACCGTCGACTGTCGGGAGGATGGAGCTTCCGACCCGCTCTGTGCGAGGTAAAAGCCGATTCAGCTGCGCTCTGCTCTCCTGTTCCATTTCTCAGCAGGTCGTGTTCTGGGGCCATGTTAACGACTGGCTAGCCGGGCTGACTATCCGCATTGGCATCGGTAGCGGGGGAACGCGTCGCCTCGTCATGTTCGGATTGTAACATTACGCCTAATGGGCGTTGCATGAAAAGAATCGACTTCGGAATGCCTCCGCCCCCCCCCCCCCCCCCCCGCCCCCATTTTCCGAAAGTAGCGCCGCCCTCGACTATCCGTGATCATTCGGTCAGCTGGTGTCAGTCCGGTCGCCAGTTCCACGTCGACTGTACGGGAACTGTTTCCAGCTGGCCGATCTGACACACTCGCCACGTGCGTGACCTGTTTAGGTGCGGCGCGCCGCGTGGGGAGCAGACCGGAAATGACGTCAGGGTCCGGGGTGCCACCACCAGCCGCCCTCGCCCACGTGCGTGGCTGGTGTAGGTGGCGCTGCCCTGCCCGGTATTGCCATGTCCGGAACGGAGGAGGGAGTGGTCACCGAGCAAGCGGAGTGAGAAGTGACGGCCAGGTGCTGACACACCACTGACGGGACAACAGAGACTGAGTGCAGTCGCAGATCCAGAGGTCATCGTGGCCATGGCAGCTTAACCGCCTCAAAACGACCAAAATCGCCGGAGAGTTGACCCATCTTTTTTCCCTAAATATAAGGAAGATATCGTCGCTCCGAAACAGCGAAGGTTCATTTTTTTCTTCGAAATTGAGATTTCCTGGTCACTAAAACAGGTAAACGACACTCTTTCCCATTAAACAATCGCGAAAGCGCTACAGTGCACCGTTACGGAGATGCTGTACTGCGAACGTGTACGGGATCACATGCAAGGACAAGTTACATCTTTAAAGGAAATAGTTCACCTTCAACATTAGTTTTAAACTGAGATAGCAGTTTTGTAGCCCGTGTTGGGAAACCCCTATCTGCAAGTTTTCTTCACTGAAAAGACTCCAGCCGAATATATTTAATTGTTTGGCGAAGGAATGCGGTGCTGGCGAAAGAATGTTGTACTGGTTCTAGCCCGGACAGAGGCTATACCATCAGCCAATCAGCTTGCAGCTAGTGCTAGCAAGCGAACCACCGGCCGCCGGTTGGCACATCTCCAATGCGAGTCTATCCTTACGCGACTACTTTCGAATCTGATTGGCTGAACCATTTGTTTTCATTCGCGTGACGTCAGGACTCTGACTCAGGGAGTATGCATATAGTTTTGATAAACAATAATAATTTACGGCCTTCTGTCCTGAATCGGCGCGATATAAGGCCATTTTTGACAATATAAAATAAATTGTATTACAAAAATATAATCAAATCGTGTTTTGGAAAATTTTCCAAGGTGAACTATTTCCTTTAATATCTCGAAAACTTGAAATTTGCACTTACGCGGTTAGAGCTTTGGAGCGACGATATTTATACCCGAAAATGTGCTAAGTCAACGTTCTCAAAGCTCGCAGGAGCGAACACTTGATCTTTTTTTGGGAACTTCGAAATTTTTTTTAGGACTTCACTTCAAAACAACTTTTCTGACTGATTTGAATCCACAAATGACGCTGACAAAGGCCATCATCGCTGACAAAGGCCATCATCGCTGACGGGGCTGCCATCATCGCTGACAAAGGCCATCATCGCTGACGGGGCTGCCATCATCGCTGACGGGGCTGCCATCATCGCTGACGGAGCTGCCATCATCGCTGACGGGGCTGCCATCATCGCTGACGGGGCTGCCATCATCGCTGACGGGGCTGCCATCATCGCTGACGGAGCTGCCATCATCGATGACGGGACTGCCATCATCGCTGACAAAGGCCATCATCGCTGACGGGGCTGCCATCATCGCTGACGGGGCTGCCATCATCGCTGACGGGGCTGCCATCATCGATGAACAAAATAATCGCGCGAAGCCTATTCGCAGGTTACGTGTGCAGCTGGCGACACTTGCGTGGTCTCCCACACTGTAGGGCGGGCTTTGGGTGCCAAATGTCATGCTGGTTACGTTGCAAGCGAGAAAAACACATTATTTTGAATTCTTCTGACCGCTCATCGCGGCTGCGGGCTTTCGTGTTTTCCCAATTTTCCATGTTTAGCTCGCTCACAGCCAAATCAGCTGTTGCCAGCCAGCAAATTGTTATAAGACATTGAGTTCGAATATTCTTGAAGATTTTAATGCCGATCCGAGCCCACTCCACCCACTCCATTCATCCGTGGCACAAACAAAAATTGTTGGAAAATAACTGTGGTTATATGGTGGATATATCTGTGGAAAATAACTGGACACCAAAATCCACGGAAGCGTCCAGGAACGGAGTGGGCGTGACCAGCTTCAGCAGGACCTCGACGCAGTCGGCAATGGTCTGGAGTGTGGCAGATGCCATTTAACATGACCACGTGCAAGACGATGCATCTCGGACCGAGGAACGTTCGCCAAACCTACTCCATGTTTGGCGGCCAGTTGGAGCAAGTGGAGGACGACAAGGACTTGGGAGTCGTCGTGGACACATCGCTGAAGTTCCGTAAGCAGGCGGCGGCGGCGATCGCAAAGGCAAACCGAGTCCCCGGGACAATCCGGCGCTCGTTTGAGCACATCGACCAGCAGATGCTCCCGTTGCTCTTTAAGACCCTAGTCAGACCGCTGCTAGAACATGGGAACGCTGTCTGGGACCCGTTCAACGCTGAAGACGTCCGACTGGTGGAGCGAGTACAACGGAGGGCGACCAAGCTGGTTCGACCAATCAGACTGCTTCCGTACGAAGACCGGCTGAGAGCCCTGCGCCTGCCGTCTCTGCAGTACAGAAGACGGCGCGGTGACCTCATTCTGATCTACCAGCTGATGAACGGCCGCATCGAACTCGATAAGCAGAAGTTCTTCCAGGACCCGCCGTCGGCAATCACACGAGGACATTCCCTGAAGATTGCCAAACCGCAAGCGCAGACCAGAGTGAGACGGAACTTCTGGTCTATCAGAGCAGTGAGCGACTGGAACGCACTTCCGGAACACGTCGTTTCATCAGCCACAACGAACCTCTTCAAGAACCGCCTGGACCACTACTGGACGGACATCATGTACGATGCGCCAGGATAGGCGACACGATGCTGAAGCCAAATATGATCAAGGAAAGCGTACCCTTTTGAATTATCCACTGAGGCATAACAACAATCAAGAGATGTAAAGAGCGGGCAAGACAGGCATCTAGTCCTCCTTTAGTCCCGTACTATAAGTACAAGTGAGTATAGATGGCGCTAAATGCTCCCCCCATAGGGGCGCTAGTGTAATCACTATGCTGGTCTATTGGCGAATCTAGAAATTCGGGAGGTTGTTCTTCCATGGTGGTATCTTTTGCAGTTCTCACTTAGATGCACTGATCGCTGCATTTCAATGTCGAGTCGTGGCGAAATAAATGCATTGCCTGAAGATTATTGTGTGCCAACTGACTTTACGTGTCCACAACAACCTACACCACAGTCCGCACGTCCCCTCGCACAGATGACCGATGGAATGCTATATAACACTAGATTTCTCATTGTCCCCGGCTCCGCGTCACGTGTCAACAATTCAAACGACATCCCACCCATTCCCGCTGTCGTTCACTGGCCCTGGCAACGCCGCCGAAAGGCCACCTTGTTGAGCGTCAGCCCATCTTGGCGTCCCGCGCCGATCACTGCTGCCGCTCCTTCGGTCCTGAGCTTCACGGCGCGCTCGGTCGCTTGTGTGTGGCATGGGATGCCAGTCGTCAGCGGCACCAGCAGGTACCGCTCCAGCTGGCCATCAGTCAGCCGTCTGACGCACGGGGCTCGAGGTCGGTCGTCTGCGCGGCCAGCTTCATGTCCGTCAGGTTCATGAGCTGCTGGCCGTGACATTCAGCTTGGGGCACCGGAACTTCCGGATCGGTCCCGGCTGACGGCGCAGTCGTGCCTTCCTGACCAGCTGGACGGCTTCAGCCCGGACGTCCTGGAGCTCAGCCCCCCCCCCCCCCCCCCCCCATATCGCCGACACCAGCTCCTCAGGGAGGCACGACTGCGCCGTCAGCGGTCCAGGAGAGGACACGATCAGACACACAGCCAAGAGATTTATACTCATTCGGTGTATCAAATTAATCGTTTGCTAGAAAGACTATTTAATATTAATCGTTAGTAAGTTGGTCCTGTCTTCTATTGTGATTTAATGCGAAGCGAGCTATCTACGCTTTCAGCGATATTACCATAATAAATCGTTTCCGGGCCACATGATGTGTTGGGGTTTACGTGAGCCGCCACTGCTTTGGTGGTCGTACGGCGCCCACGTGTCACGGCCAGAAAAGTCAGATCTGCGAGAGTGGTAGCAATGTCTGCATCGGTGCCATGATGAACCGGCTAGTCGCTGCAATACGGTACGTCAGTTTCCCGTCAGTCACAGCACGGATACACCGGTCCGGCTACGCTATTAATAATATACCATTATCAAATATTACAAATGCAGCACATATTTGTATTTCATCATCGAACAGATCACCAAAGACGATATACAGGCGGATTGGTCACTCCCTTCACCGGTCGACCTATCTTCCGCCACGTTTTCCCCTTCCTCCCCCGCGTCCCCTGGAGCCGCCCCTACCGCCTCCCCTGCCGCCGCCTCTAGAATCGCCCCTGTCCGATCTGCCGCCGCCCCTACCGCCTCCTCTGCCGCCGCCTCTAGAATCGCTCCTACCGCCGCCCCTGCCGCCGCCTCTGGACTCGCTCCTGTCCGATCTGCCGCCGCCGGCCGCGCCCCTGGAACCGCCCCTGCCGCGACTCCGCCCCCGTCCCCGGCCATCGTCCCGCTTCTCCTCTGTCCTCACTCGGAGGGCCTCCGTCGCCCTGCGGGTCACAGCGAGGCGTCAGTCAGCGACACACGACACGCGACACACGGCAGGCGACACGCGACACACGACACACGACACACGACACGCGACACGCGACACACGACTCACCGACACGCGACACGCGACTCACCGACACACGACACGCGACACACGGCAGGCGACACTCGACACGCGACACTCGACACGCGACACGCGACACGCGACACGCGACACGCGACACGCGACACGCGACACGCGACACGCGACACGCGACACGCGACACGCGACACACCACACGCAACACACGACACACCACACTGGTGAATATAACGCACGACACATTGCTCGGAGAACGATACACGGCGCCTTTGAAAATGAAACATGGCTATGCTGAAAACTACCCACCCACTGACTGGCTATGGGCAGGGTATGGCAGAGAGTGCTGGAACAAGGGGCACTTGGACAGGTACCCGACACTCACAGATAGTTAGGTCAAACAAAATACATGGCTCAGTCACGTGATCCTTAACTATAATCAGGTCATGTGTTTCCGGTATTTGGTTCGCATCTTACCTGTATCGGAATCCCTTGACGGCCCTCTGACTGGTGTCGGTCAGCTCTGACGTCAGGTTCAAACCCTTCTTCCTGCCCTTCGACACCTTCTTTTTCACTGAAACACGGACCAACACGTTATAACAAAGAGGCGTGCAACACTGCAGCTAACGCCACAGGACAGGAGACCACCACCCATGCACACTGCAAGTCTCTGACAGCACATCCAACGTGCGCCTCCTACAGGAGGGCACCGAGTGCTCTCACCACAGTGTCTGTACCACACGTGTATCTCTGTATATGTATAATGACGTGACACTGACAGCACATCCAACGTGCGCCTCCTGCAGGAGGGTACCGAGTGGACTCAGTGCTCTCACCACAGTCTGTACCACACATGTATCTCTGTATATGTATAATGACGTGACACTGAACCAGGCAGCTAATTGTATCCAAACAATGCAGACACCCGCCCATACTGGACAGAGTACAGGGCAGCAACGTGATGCAACAGAGAGTAATAAGGTCAGTGGGGCGGGGGGGGGGGGTCTATTGTCCTTTCCAGTGTATCTGAACACTGTATTTAGACTACAGAGGCTGTCTGGGCTGACCTGGCACGGGCGCGACGCCGCCGGCCCGCCGGTTGGCTCGTTTCGCCGCCTTAGCCTGCAGCAGGTACCGCTTCTGCAGCTCCTTCTCCACTCGCTGCTCGGCGGTCACAACCTTCTTCTTCTTCTTCTTGCCGGCCTTGGACGTCTCACCACCGCTCGTCTCCAGCTTGGCCGCCTCTGCGGGAGGGGGAAGGGTCGCGAGGTTCCTAGTCAGCTCAAGACGGTTCGGCCAGTCCCCATACGCCCCCATACGCACACACGCAGGAGGTCAACGCGTCCGGGTAGCGCACTAAACATGTCCCGATCCAGCCAACACGAACGTCAGTCATTTTTAACACAATCCATAGCCGTACTGCCCAAGAAAACCCAGCACTAAGATCTCCCATCATTCATTCATTGCAAATTCGCACAAAATCTCGCGTTTTACGAATTTTCGTCCCGAATAAACAATCGAGTACTCTACCAATCAAATTCAGATGCACCACCTAACACACCACACAACATAGTCATTAACTAATCCCAGCTATTTCCGTCTTCTGCCGTCTGTTCTGACACAGTTCGGTGCTGGTCAATTGTAACCATGACCAAGCAGGCAGGCGGCGGGCAGAGGCCGGCCTTGTGACCCTGTGGGCCGGGGGGTGCCGGGGACTCACCTTTGGCCTTGACGCGCTGCTGCTGCGACTGGAACCAGGTGCGCGGCCGCAGGTCGGGCGTGTCCAGCTTTTTCTGCGCCTTGCTCAGCTGCGCCTCGCTGCTGCGCAGCTCGCGGTCCTCGCGCTCCAGGCGGAACACGGCGTCCACCTGCGGCTCGAGCCGCTCCACCTTCTGCCGGTACCGGTCCACCACGGCTGCCGCGGCGACGGGAAAGGCAGGTCAGGGGGCATCGAGGCACGGCCAGAACGGGCCGGGACTGGTCGTACCGGGGTGGGTCACAGTCGGACGGCGGACGGATCATAATTCATACCGCATTTGAGACACGAGAGACATGACGGCCTGAACACCACTTCTATCGAGGAGAAGTCGTGTGATATCGAGGTACGGCGGATACCAGCACACCACAGAGGCACCACAGAAGCACCACGAAGTGACCGGGAGCAGCTCACAATGAGACACGTCACTAGCGTCACTAGTGACGTGTCACTAGTGTCACTAGCGCATGTCACTAGTGACGTGTCACTAGTGCGCTAGTGTCACTAGCGCATGTCCTGTCGACAAACAGACACTACAGGTCATGTATCGCCATGTATCGCGTTCGACCCGATAGTGTGATGTCACGGCCCGTCCTCAGTTTGGGGATCAGACAGGTAATGTATGGGGGTTCGAGCCGGTACAGCGTGGCACGGGCAGTACCATTCGTGCTCTCCGTCGCCGCGTGTTTATGTATGAGGCAGGCGTGCCTCAGCCGTGCCGGGCCGTGCCGGGCCGTGCCGGGCCGTGCCGGGCCGTGCCGGGCCGTGCCGGGTGAGGGATCAGATAACATGTCTGCCCGAAACATAGTATCGTGCATCGTACAGACAAATCCCTCGAGTTCTAGTCTCACACGAATTACCGCAAGATGGAAAGTACGGAGAATATTGATACAATCAAAATCAAACTTGCTAGGTGTACGAGTAGAGACGCAGTAGCCCAGCTGTAGCTCGGGCGCTGTATGTCTACACAAACGGAACGCTTGTTGCAGCAAAATATGCTAACGGTTTTAAAAGTCAGAAGTTCGAAAATCATAGATAGCTAACATCGTAAATATTAGCACTTATTACGAGCGAACGCGAAGCGCTCGCTCGTCCTTCCGTGGTGTATCGGAACAATCTGAATATGAGCGGCCCGGCCCGGCCCGTGGCGACGCTTTTGAGAAGCTTATATCTCTGCAACCGCACGTCCGATTGACAAGCGGGCTTCTTTGCTCAGCAGTCCCATCTAACCTACCCTGTTTCAGACCAGTACCGACCCATGTGAGTGACTACCACTGCGCGTGGCGCGTGCCCCGTGAAGGGTGTTGAAAAGTGTTTTCTCGCAAAAACTTCGCAACGGCTGAGCCGATTGTGTTCAAATTTGGTGTGTGGTTAGGGACCTCTCAGCCGCCAGTTTCCCACAAGTGAGGGATGGGGTGCCTCTGCACGTGCGCGTGCTCAGTTTTTTTTTTGTATATCAGAAACTAGATTAAGTTTAAATTCACCATACATTTCGTTCGCGCTCGCTCGTTCGTCGCCAACTACGGCGCCTTACTGGTTGATAGTGGGAATTCGATGTGTCGTTCAATTTTGGGCAGGCAACCAACTTGACACTTACATTTGGTTCACATACGAAGGAGCGTATCGAAGGTAACAGCTGTGAATAAAATCGGCACCTTCCATTGGCGTATTGATAAACAAGTCCCCCGCATTATCGAAAATAACATGTGGCGAGTATCATGCAAGGATCACGCATCTCATTTTTTAGGACAAACATATTTTCACCATATTCAAGCGAGCTACATTTTGTGTATCAGTGTGACCACTAAATCAGAGTTCGGAATCGTCTCCAGCTGCCTCTGCCCTGAGCACAGTCGATATTTACTCAGATAAGGCGGTTCTGTGCTGCCGTGACACCATTCCACCCAGTCTGTCCTGCCGTCTGTCTTCCATTGCACACAAGATTCCTTTACTGAATTCCACTCGGCTTGTCTCCCCCCGCGGTCTGTCTTCCATCCCCTGTCAGTGAGTGCCCGCACAGTTCAGTTTCTTGCGACGAATTCGCCGCAGCCAGCGGGCATAGCCACAGTTAGCTGTCGTTCAAAAGGTCAGCCAGACATAATCCACTCCGAAGCTCTCAGTGGGCTGTTGGTTGAAGACCTAGTTTGAAACCAGAAGGGATGCAACAGACCTAGTCTGGAGCTGCCAGTTTTGCCAAAGCCCACATGCGCATGCGCAGCTATAGATAGCGCTGTCAACCGTATACAGAACGACTTTTCCAAAACAACATAAGTAGAAATGTATCGGGTGTTTTTCACGTTTTTTCCGCATGTTTTCGTAGTATAAAACTGACGAGTATTTTGCTTAGTTGCAATGCAGACAATGCAGTGCTAAATGGTAAAGAAACGTATACTTATGCCATCTGCTTGTGAGAAGACATGTACAGGAATATAAAAAGCTATATACAATATACATGTTTCCACAACGAAATCATCTACAAAGTGGCGTTAAACTGAAAACAATGAGAACGTCTTTCAGTTTACAACACGGCTATGACATTTGCATGGCTCGTTGAGTAACGAAGTGAGAACAAATTGTAGTGACATGATTCCAAAGCCCCAGCACGAGCAGCGCTAGGCTGTCAGGCAAGACGACATTGCTCGCTCAGATCTCGATCAGTTGGTTGGTTGGTTATGGACCAATTACCATATCCTAAGCACTCTTGGGACCAAGGCGCTAATGGGAACTTTCACCCTGTTCGAGACGTATTGGGGGCCGGGTCGACTTTTTCAGAGGCCCTGCCAAAGGAGTTGAACCCCAGTTCCTGGCAGGCTCAGTTGACTGACCACTCGCCCAGTTCAGGGGACTGTCCCCACGTCGCCATTGTCATCGTATGTGGGGGGACCTCCCGATAGTCGGACCCAACTGACCACACACCCAGAGCGAGATCGCCGCCCCGGGCCGTCTGCTGATCCCCAGCCTGACGATACTGTGGTGCCGCAGCACACGGCCGTGTCGGCGGCGACCGACAGCAGGTCGGTGTGCTGTGTACCCGACTCCGACTCACCGACAGCAGCTGGCTGCAGCCGGCCCCAGCACACAGCTCTCTGTATCCGGCCGGCGGCACCGTGACACCTGTCTGTATCCGGCCGGCGGCCCCGCGGCACCTGACCCCGCCTTTTCCGGCCGTCCTGCCGACGTGAGCAGGGGACTTCCGCACCCTAGTTCGAGCCCTCACAGTCGCCGCCGCCGGTGACAACTGCCACGTGCCACGCAGGCGTATGGTGCCATGGGTCTAAACCCGACACCAACTGACGCAGGGCACCTTCGGCAAGCTCTGACCGCTGACCGCTGACTGCTGACGACAGACCAGTACGTCGCCCACGCTCTTCTCGCACCTTTTCCACCAACACAACTTTCAAGAGAATCAACAGCACTAGCGCAACACCAATGCCACGCCACACCATGCCAATGCCACGAGTATCAGTGTTGCAAAGTTTTCATTCGATGCATCACAGGTTTCGCGGAAACCATCACGAACATGCAGTATCATTGCCATCAATGACTGCTATACTCTCACACCTTGGTGGTCAACCCCAGCCTCCACGCTACACTCTGTGTGAGACCGCCGGTCACACATCCTTCACACACCACTCTGTGTGAGACAGCTGGTCACACGTCCTTCACACACCACTGTGTGAGACAGCTGGTCACACATCCTTCACACACCACTCTGTGTGAGACCACGGGTCACACGTCCTTCACACACCACTCCGTGTGAGACAGCGGGTCACACGTCACTTCACACGTCACTGGGCGTGAGGCCGCGTGACGTGGTCACACCTCCTCGACACAGGCGCGCTGTCTGCGCAGAAGCAACCGACGGCCGGAGGAGCTGAGCCGCGCCTGGTCCCGGAGCGCCACCTCAGCCTCGGCGGCCGGCTCGTCGGCCGCCTCTGAGCCCACTGTCAGCCGGCGCCAAACGGAGCGCATAGAGGCCAGCGAGGCCAGCGACCTCCCTCTCCGCGGCGGCCGCTCCTGCTCCTCCGGCTCCTCCTGCTGCTCCTGCTGGTGGCTGCGCTCCTGTTCGTCCAGCACGGCGGCGTTGATGGCGGCCCAGTACCAGACGGCGCGGCTCAGCGTCTCCTGCAGGAGGCTGCTGTGCCCCGCCGCTGGCACCTCGGTCCCGGCGCCGTTCTCTGTGGCACCCGCAGGCCCTGCTGCCGGCCCAGCTGCCGGCCCAGCTGGCACCGCGGGCGCGCTGACCAGCCGCTTCTTACACGCTTTCCCCGGCGGCGGCGGTGACGTCGGAAAGTTCCTGAATAGCCTGACAACGGCGGCGAACCAGTACCAGTACAGCGGCAGCAGGCCACCGCTGATGAGCGCCGCCGGCACGGGCAGCGCCAGCTGGCCGCGACCCCACTGCACCAGCGCGGCCAGCACGGCGGCCGTGGCGGCGGCGAACAGCACTGCGTACCAGGCCAACCAGGGCAGCAGCAGCAGGCGACGGCGGCGGCGGCCGGCCGCGGCGCCGCACACCAGCAGCGCGTTCACCAGCAGACCGAGGCCGACGGCGACGGCCGAGAGCGCCAGCAGTGGCCGCCGGTGGCGCCGGTACAGCTGCAGCAGAGGGCCGGCCGGCGGCGGCGGCGGCGGCGGGACCGGCAGCTGCGGCGGGCTCAGCAGCTGCAGCCAGCCGTCCACGATCGGAAACAACAACACCAGGTTTACGAAGAAGAAGAAGAAGCCGAGGCCACGCACGCCCGGCGCCAGCTCGAAGAACATGAAGCAGCAGCGCTGCATGGCGGCTGGTCAGGCGGCTGGGTCAGGTGACTAGTGTCGAGGGTCAATGCTGATCCGGGGGTCACGTACGCGCTGTCCGAGAGATACACAGCGAGAGCGGCCTCCTGGGTCAAACCCAGGGTCACCGTGGATCGCCGACAGTCAGTCAATGCTCGCTCCGCGACATATCTCTCTCCACACGCCCTCCGAACACGGTCCCGGCCGTCAATCGCTGTCAATCGCACACTGCGCTCGCGGCGCTGCACGGCTGCACACAATATAAACAAACACGGCGCTGCCACGTCACACAGCTGTCGTTCATTCCGCCACGGCCCGGTATGACTGGAATGCGTCGTAACGGTGAACCTTCACTACACTGTCACGCCATGTTCACACTGCGCAGACCGAAGCCGCCTTCACATACTTCCGGTCCCATTGCCATGGAGTGAACTTGTCATTGGACTTTACACTGGAGCGATCTTATCAACAAGTCCACATCCTGTCCACGTTTACAGTAGTAAAAAGGCTTGCCGTTTACGACTAAACCCTTGCCACTATAACAAGAAGCGGCGAGTCCCCGGGAGCAGGTCGGTCTATAACGCAGACAGCGTGGCGTCTGGAGGACCTGGCTCGGCTCCGCGGTCCCACTGGAGCACTGCAGTGACAATATCAAGTCGCAGTCTGAGCCAGTCTCAGCTGCGTCCGTTACCGCTGAGACGTCCGTCTTCGCTCAGACTCCACCGGTTACCGCTGAGACGTCCGTTACCGCTGAGACGTCCGTTACCGCTGAGACGTCCGTCTGCGCTCAGACTCCACCGGTTACCGCTGAGACGTCCGTTACCGCTGAGATGTCCGTTACCGCTGAAACGTCCTTCTTCGCTCAGACTCCACCGGTTACCGCCGAGACGTCCGTTACCGCTGAGATGTCCGTTACCGCTGAGACGTCCGTCTTCGCTCAGACTCCACCGGTTACCGCTGAGACTCCACCGGTTACCGCTGAGACGTGCGTCTTCACTCAGACTCCACCGGTTACCGCTACACGAACAGTCGCCGCCAGCCGGCCGTCACTCACTGGCGGGCCTCACTATCTGTAGTCACTTCTGACTCCCGGTCTCTGCAGTCACCTCTGCAGTCTGCACCACGCAGTCTGTGTCCCATCACCCGTCGCTTCAGCGCTGGCGATGTCTTCGAGGCCACTGCAGCAATCTAGTGAACGTCTCAGCTGCCGGCGGGCTACCTGCTCGGACAGCCTCCTCCGCGGTCAAACTGGACTAACCGGCGCGGTCGGTGCTGGGTGTCGGGTGTCGGGTGTCGGGTGCCGGGTGTCGTGTGTCGTGTGTCGTGTGTCGGGTGTCGGGTGACGGGTGTCGGGCGGCGCACCACACTACCTCGGCCGCAGAAGTCTGTCGGGCGGCGGCCGGACGCCGACTGGCGGTGGTCAGTGTCGGCGACTCAGCGCGGCGCCCCCGCTCCGCCTACGATCGGGGGCCTGTTCACGGACTTGTGGTGCTGCGGCTCACCGCAGACTTGAAGCCTCGCCTTCTTAACACGCGCCCTGGTTGGGGGGGGGGGGGGGGGGGGCGAAATCCGCGCACCCCTCCAGTTTTTCAAAGATAGCGCAAAAACGGCGGCGCACAGCGCCGCCGTTTTTTGCACACCTGTTCAGAAATGAACTTTCCACATTATGTAAAAGTCTTGGCCTCGGGTCATCTCAGGTCAGGTCACCAGATCAGGTCACGTGATGTCTCGACTCCAAAACGTTTGCAGTAGTACCACAGCCACAGTTTTCGCCGATCAGTTTCAATCTTGCAGGCCTTCATAAGGTTATAGATACCAACAATTTGTTTATCTCATATTTCTAATATCGATGACCTAAGGTCAGGCCAATTTCGTGACCGCCAACACTGTTTTGTCAATAACTATCGACATAATGAAGATAGAGAACAGAAAATGGTACCAACGTGTTTGTCTCGTCGAGACACGTCTCCCAATATGCAACATGACCAGCTTGGGTCACCACTTGACCTTGACCTGAAGTCAAATTTCTCAGTTGACCTAACCCGGTCACCATGAATATGGTTCGAAGCGCCTTGACGAGACAAACGCAATGGCGTAAACACTATTGCTTTATCTTGATTAGGTAAAACGTTATTTGCCGGGGGCACGCGGACGGCCGGGGGCACGCGGCCGCCGCGGCGCCTGGCCGGCCGGCCGGATGTCCGCTGTTGAGCGAGAGCAGACGACACCAGACCCAGCATCGCCTCCTAAAACAGAGGGTTCGGCACCAGACGCCAGACGGAGCCGGACGTGACTGCACCGGACACGCAGACGGTACAGGACGGCAGTCAGACAGACGACACAGCCCGCTCCCAGCCGAACAGAGCGTCACGCCCGGTTCACCGGACACTCAGACGACACAGCCCGCTCCCAGCCGAACCGAGCGTCACGCCCGGCTCACCGGACACTCAGACGACACAGCCCGCTCCCAGCCGAACAGAGCGTCACGCCCGGCTCACCGGACACTCAGACGGTACAGAACGGCAGTCAAACAGACGACACAGCCCGCTCCCAGCCGAACCGAGCGTCACGCCCGGCTCACCGGACACTCAGACGACACAGCCCGCTCCCAGCCGAACAGAGCGTCACGCCCGGCTCACCGGACACTCAGACGACACAGCCCGCTCCCAGCCGAACAGAGCGTCACGCCCGGCTCACCGGACACTCAGACGGTACAGAACGGCAGTCAAACAGACGACACAGCCCGCTCCCAGCCGAACCGAGCGTCACGCCCGGCTCACCGGACACTCAGACGACACAGCCCGCTCCCAGCCGAACAGAGCGTCACGCCCGGCTCACCGGACACTCAGACGGTACAGAACGGCAGTCAAACAGACGACACAGCCCGCTCCCAGCCGAACCGAGCGTCACGCCCGGCTCACCGGACACTCAGACGACACAGCCCGCTCCCAGCCGAACAGAGCGTCACGCCCGGCTCACCGGACACTCAGACGACACAGCCCGCTCCCAGCCGAACAGAGCGTCACGCCCGGCTCACCGGACACTCAGACGGTGCAGCACCACTAGTTCAACTCGTAAATGTGCGGGCTCATGTACGCGTTCCAAATGCGCTTCTCCCCAGCCAAACCAGCGAAAAGTTCCAAACCCAATTATATAACCAGTGAGATGCCCTTATTGGGTCGGGAACCGAGCAGGCGGTTCTTAAAGGGAAATCATTACCTTTTCCCACAACAATGGAGTTAGCACTTGAAATCGACAGACGAGGCCAAAATATGATGTAAATTCATCGCATTTTGCATACACAAATTCCTTCCGAGAGATATTTCAAGTTAATCTTGATAAGCGTTCCACACTTTTAACGACCGGTACTTGCCAGTTACTTTTCGGTTTCCATCAAACTCTGGGCTTTTCCCGTATTGCTTTTTACGCAATGGTGTGGAAAATATATTTTGTGTTCTGCTTGTGATTATACACCCGCCCATGCTTTACAATTAACAACCATTGAAAAACTGGCAATTCAATCGGAAGCTCATCAATGCACGTCGACGGCGACCTATTTAGTGTCGGCGATTTGTTTCGAAGTGCCCATACAGCAACGTTGAAGAGATTGATACAAAAGCGGAAAGCAGATGTCTCGCTTTCCAATAGTGGAGGAAAATTACCGATCATTAATTTTCCCAAACTTCCAACTTTGAATTAGGGAATAATTGTATTTAATTCATACATTTAGATCACATCATTTTAATACCATAACGGTAGCCAAATAAATTGTTTCTAACAAAATCAAAAGGTCATTATTTCCCTTTAATCTATTCCCCGCGGGCGGCCAAAATTACGTTAACCTGCGGGGGGGGGGGGCAGATTCTGACCCCTCCCCCCTCCCGAGATCTCGAGAACCGCTCAGTCGATTTCGATGGGGAAAACGCCATTCGATTCGTCATGACAAGATCTTTCTTTAAGGGGCCCGAAATTTAGTTTGTTCAAAAATGGGGGGCCAGGGGGCAAAAACGATTTTTTTTTTAAAGGTCATTGCGGCCATGTGGTTTGGCAGATTTGCATGCCCAAAACGTTTTTGAGCTTCAAATGTACTAGTCTTTAATATACCAGAAGATAAATACCAAAATCAAAAATCCTAGGCGCATTCAGGGGATGTAAAATAGGGGGGATTTTCTGATAAAAAATTTGTGCGGTTCGTGATTGTTTGGGATGACATGAACGGCACATGTGGGCATTACTTGCCGTAATTTGTTAAATGTAATATATTGCGCATAGGCGGATCCAGGAAAACAACGTGTGTGTGTGTGTGGGGGGGGCAGCATGCGAGTAACGCTTTTATCATCTTACCAATTTGAAGTTGGACCCAATTTGATGTATGGTATCGCCCCCCCCCCCTCCATTTTGTTTTGTACCTGAGTGCGTCTCTGCCAACAAACATGTATAATCCCAGTATGTATGATGCATATTGCATTGCAAATGTTTCTGACGCATTTATTGCACCGCAAACTACAACCGCATTCGTAACACCCTCCCAAAAACAGGAGCCTGGCACCGCCTCTGCTGACACGATTTTTCTCTCAAAATTTTGACACAACATGCGCCATTAGAAGTTGGGAAAAGTCACAAACTTTCTAGACACTAGGCCTAACGGTTTAGAAGCGGCAAGTGAAAAACCACCGGGGGGGGGGGGGGGGGGGCAGAATCTGCCCCCGCAGGGAATAGGATTAAAGAGAGATCATCACCTTTTGATTTTGTTGGCAACAATTTATTTGGCTACTGTTATGGTATTAAAATGATGTGATCTAAATTTAAGAATTAAATACAATCATTCCCTCATTCAAAGTTGGAAGTTTGGGAAAATTAATTATCGGTATTTTCCCTCCACTATTGGAAAGCGCAACATTGCATCATTGCACAGCTTTTGCATCAATCTGTTCAACGTTGTTGAATGGGCACTTATACACAAATCGCCGACACTAAATAAGTAAGGTTATAGGCCACTGTTAAACTGACGATTTCAATGCACTTTTTTCAAATAATTGTTGATTGTTCATAAACGTTTGGTACATATTCGCAAAAGATAGAGTGCAAGAAACATATTGCATACCTTCATGATAAATAACAATGCGTAGGGAGGCTAATTGACTGAATTTGTTATCAAGTACTTGCTGATTATAAGCGTAGAACGCTTATTAACTATGACTTAAATATCTATCGGTAGGAATTGTTATATGCAAAATGTAATGAATTTACAATATATTTTAGTCTCGTCTATCGATTTGAAGTGCTAACTCTATTTTTGTGTGTGGAAAAAGGTGATTATTTCCCTTTAAGCGTTATTTCCTAAAGCCAAAGAGCATGGCTTTGCTGTGAGTCAGGACATGCCACGGACGGTGACCCCAGCAGCCGTTTTTCGTCGGCCGGTGACCGGGCCGGTGACCGGGCCGGTCAGCCGGGGCCGGCCGAGTGCGAGGTCTGTGGGTCGTGACCGTAAATCGCGCAGCCACCTCGACAGGGACGATATATGCGTCGGCGCGCGCTCATCTTAAACCAGACAACGCAGAATTTCATAATTTTAATACGATATTTTTACAGCATTAAGATTTTCTGTGTACATTTCAGCCACGTCAACCGGGTAGTTTCGATGAAATACACCTCTGAAAACCGTGGATACTGTCGGGCCACGAATATGTATATTGCTCAGCCTAGTTGACGGAAGAGCTCGCGTCCGCTCGGTAATCACAAATCCAGGCCACATGCCAGCTGGTCCAGAATCAGGACTACTGAGGGGTGGCGAGAGATGTAAATATACCGCACCGTTGCACGTGCCATACGCAACACGAGACAGGCCTGCGAACTTCACACAGGCAGGCCTTGGACGATAGGCCAGTGAAATATACACGGATGAGGATGAGAACACTGAATCTCCGAACGTAGTGTAGTGCAAAGGAACAGGTTGTAAATTTAGGCCCAACCTAAGGAGGCTCAAGGCGAAGAATTTGCCATGTTGATAAAAAAAAAACAGCGTGTAACCTCCGCCACTTGTGGTGTATGCGCCCGCGGCAATGGTAATTTTAAACACTGTCAGCGTCACTTTAGTATGCCAAAGATAACAAATAACTGCTCGATAACCTGATAAAGATACAAAACCATGTGTGTTTAAGATAGATATGCAGTGTCTCAACTGTCTCCTATGCATCTGATCCCGCACAAACATTCATACTAGCCAAGTGAAGTCTCTAAATTAGTAGGGTGTCATGCATCCTTACATGCTAGGCTGCAAAATGTGCCAGTTTGGCTGGATGTAGCAATCTAAGCTGTCAAAGACATTCATTAACCAAATGCATATTGTGGATTAAATGAATTCCAATGCACTCATATCATGTCAATCTGGCTAATAGCCAAGCGACACTTCCAATGTTAGCAAAATCACGCCTAATGAACACGCGACCGAAACAAGGATCGCTGGACTCACTTTTAATTCATCGGAGACGTTTTGTCGGACATTCCAAGCGGGGGTGAAATAGCGTCCGTATCTAAAATGTCCGATGCTATGCCAAAAAGGCCTGCTGGCATCAGCACTGTCAGTGGCAGCAGCTCGGCGAGGCCTGGCGTCACTATACCCGGTCGGTGGTATCCGCACTCCGCAACCAACACCGAAATAGGGCCGGGCGTCGGCGCACACTGCTCCGAAACCCGGCAAAGCAGAATTTCACAACTTTATTTCGATACTTTAACAACATAGATACTTCTGTGTGCAAATTTGCAGTCACACTGACCGAATACTTGCCAAGAAATAGACCTCTTAAAGCCTACTACACTACGGTCGGGTCGGCCGCTCATATGTGCATACATGCCCCCTCCCCCCCTAGTTGACGGAAGATCCGGCGTCCGTTCGGTAACTTAAAGGCTAATGGCGGCTCAGCGGACACGGCAAGTCGTCCGAGGCCCACACATCCCCCTGGGGAGGCCATTACATTCCTGAGCATCAGACACACGCCAACTATGGCAACAGGCGCGCTCTGTCGTGCGGGTATTACCGCTGATACTGTTGACAGGATTACAGGCTCAGTCCTCAGCGTTCCGTTTCAGTCCTCGGCGTTCCGTGCCAGTCCTCGGTGTTCCGTGTCACGTATCCGTGTCAGTCCTCGGTGTTCCGTGCCAGTCCTCGGTGTTCCGTGTCAGTCCTCGGCGTTCCGTGTCAGTCCTCGGCGTTCCGTGCCAGTCCTCGGTGTTCCGTGTCACGTATCCGTGTCAGTCCTCGGTGTTCCGTGTCAGTCCTCGGTGTTCCGTGTCAGTCCTCGGTGTTCCGTGTCACGTATCCGTGTCAGTCCTCGGTGTTCCGTGCCAGTCCTCAGTGTTCCGTGTCAGTCCTCGGTGTTCCGTGTCAGTCCTCGGTGTTCCGTGCCAGTCCTCGGTGTTCCGTGTCAGTCCTCGGCGTTCCGTGCCAGTCCTCGGTGTTCCGTGTCACGTATCCGTGTCAGTCCTTGGTGTTCCGTGTCAGTCCTCGGTGTTCCGTGTCACGTATCCGTGTCAGTCCTCGGTGTCCGTGTCATCCCTCGGTGTTCCGTGTCACGTATCCGTGTCAGTCCTCGGTGTTCCGTGTCAGTCCTCGGTGTTCCGTGTCAGTCCTCGGTGTTCCGTGTCAGTCCTCGGTGTTCCGTGTCAGTCATCGGTGTTCCGTGTCAGTCCTCGGTGTTCCGTGTCACGTATCCGTGTCAGTCCTCGGTGTCCGTGTCAGTCCTCGGTGTTCCGTGTCACGTATCCGTGTCAGTCCTCGGTGTTCCGTGTCAGTCCTCGGTGTTCCGTGGCAGTCCTCGGTGTTCCGTGTCAGTCATCGGTGTTCCATGTCACGTATCCGTGTCAGTCCTCGGTGTCCGTGTCAGTCCTCGGTGTTCCGTGTCAGTCCTCGGTGTTCCGTGCCACGTATCCGTGTCAGTCCTCGGTGTTCCGTGTCAGTCCTCGGTGTTCCGTGTCAGTCCTCGGTGTTCCGTGTCAGTCCTCGGTGTTCCGTGTCAGTCCTCGGTGTTCCGTGTCAGTCCTCGGTGTTCCGTGTCAGTCCTCGGTGTTCCGTGTCAGTCCTCGGTGTTCCGTGCCAGTCCTCTGTGTTCCGTGTCAGTCCTCGGTGTTCCGTGTCACATATCCGTGTCAGTCATCGGTGTTCCGTGTCAGTCCTCGGTGTTCCGTGTCAGTCCTCGGTGTTCCGTGTCAGTCATCGGTGTTCCGTGTCAGTCCTCGGTGTTCCGTGTCAGTCCTCGGTGTTCCGTGTCAGTCCTCGGTGTTCCGTGTCAGTCCTCGGTGTTCCGTGCCAGTCCTCGGTGTTCCGTGTCAGTCCTCGGCGTTCCGTGCCAGTCCTCGGTGTTCCGTGTCACGTATCCGTGTCAGTCCTCGGTGTTCCGTGTCAGTCCTCGGTGTTCCGTGTCAGTACTCGGTGTTCCGGGTCACGTATCCGTGTCAGTCATCGGTGTCCGTGTCATCCCTCGGTGTTCCGTGTCACGTATCCGTGTCAGTCCTCGGTGTTCCGTGTCAGTCCTCGGTGTTCCGTGTTAGTCCTCGGTGTTCCGTGTCAGTCATCGGTGTTCCGTGTCAGTCCTCGGACGTTCCGTGTCACGTATCCGTGTCAGTCCTCGGTGTCCGTGTCAGCCCTCGGTGTTCCGTGTCACGTATCCGTGTCAGTCCTCGGTGTTCCGTGTCAGTCCTCGGTGTTCCGTGTCAGTCCTCGGTGTTCCGTGTCAGTCCTCGGTGTTCCGTGTCAGTCCTCGGTGTTCCGTGTCAGTCATCGGTGTTCCATGTCAGGTATCCGTGTCAGTCCTCGGTGTCCGTGTCAGTCCTCGGTGTTCCGTGTCAGTCCTCGGTGTTCCGTGTCAGTCCTCGGTGTTCCGTGCCACGTATCCGTGTCAGTCCTCGGTGTTCCGTGTCAGTCCTCGGTGTTCCGTGTCAGTCCTCGGGGTTCCGTGCCACTGTGTAACTGGCAGCCGGTCCGGACGGTCAGGACCGACAGCGCACGGCCAGATCCGACTGACGGTCACCATAAGACACCAACGTAACCAGCTCCCAAACGTTTGGCACAGTATGTATTTGCCAAAGACTAGGGGTCATCTATATTTCTGGAAGTTCTGCAGGCTGCAGATATTTGCTAGCTGTCGTTTCACATTAACCCGCGCCGTGTCGGGGGGGGGGGGGGGGGCGTTTAGACGCCCCCTAAGGTTTTTCGAGGATAACGAAGAAAACGGCGGCGCGCAGCGCCGCCGTTTTTGGCACAGCTGTTCGGCCATCAATTGCGCACATTTTGTTAACAGTACCTACAATACGTATATCTCGGATTTTTGAATATCGGTGACCTAAGTTCGGGTCAGTTTCGTGACCTCCCCATTATAAGTCAATGGGGAAATAATCAACTGCTTCTTATTCTGAGGATACGAATTATATCAGCCCCATTCCTTCTGGATCATGTTATCATAGGCCATTTTTGAAGTTCCATGTGCAATTTTTGTTCAGTGACCCCTACAGGGTCAGAGGAGGTCATCCGAGGTCACCAACACTTTTTGCCAATAACTCTCGACAGAATAAAGATAGAGAAGTGAAACTGGCACCAATGTGTTTGTCTCGTCGAGGCACGTCTCCCAATGAGTAACATGACCTAATTGGGGCACCACTTGACCTTGACCTGAGGTAAAATGTATAAGTTGACTTAAAGGGAAATAATGACCTTTTGATTTTGTTAGCAACAATTTCTTAGGCTCCCGTTATATTTTTAAAATTATTTTATTTAAATTTAAGAATTAAATAAAATTATTCCCACATTCAAAGTTGTAAGTTTGGAAGAAATACAAAACAAGTACCTTGTGTACATCATGAAGGTCATTGACAAATTCGTCCTTCCCTACCATTGTTAACATCGAGTGCGGCATTTGTGGAGCCTCTGTGACATTTCCGATCAAACTGAGCGCTGCTCGGACACCCGCTAGTAGCGCTTTCGTTCTCCATGGCAACCAGGCGTCAGCCAATCAAAAGCCAGAAAGGGAATACGTTCTGGCTTTTCATTGGCTCACGCCTGGTTGCCATGGAGAACGAAAGCGCTACTAGCGTGCGTTCGAGCAGCGCTCTGATCCGTGAAGCAATCCGTGAAGCATCCGTGATGCATGACTGACTATCAGTATAAGTCATGAATAACAACAACATGCAAACTATACCAACTCGAATAAAATAAGAGCGGAATTAATTGAACCCCAGGCAAGCTAGTATTCGCAAAGCACTCGGCACTGCGCCACAATGGCAAAAGGTGAGGGAAATGCATATTGGATACAATATTATTACGTCACAAGTTTCTGAAGTGTCAACTACTATGAAATACAGTGATAAAATACCTTTAATAATGATTAACAAGAAAATTCAAACTTAAAAACAATCATTTGAATAAGTTTTTAATTAGCTTTCAACTTGAAATCAGATATATTTTGCAATGCTACACAAGAATGGCACCAATGACGTCATTAACAAAGCCTGCTACGGGACTTGGGTATACTAATCAGGAACAACTCGCCAAGTGCGCCGAGATGGTTAAGTGCGCCGAGAAGCATGACAATGACTTTGTAAACAAATCGCCGACGCTAAATAGGTCGCCGTCGATGTGCATCGATGAGCTTCTGATTTAATTGCCAGTTTTGTGTTATTGTTCGTTAGTTTTTTTTGGGAAAAATTATTATTTTTCATGATAAAATAAAGCATAGTGTTATATACAGCCACAGACAAACTATACACAACTCCTAATGTTGAAAACAAATGAATCGAATTGCAAAAATTGAGGGTCGCAACCACTAACTATGCCGCGTTGATGTGCATCGATGAGCTTCCGATTTTATTGCCACTTTTTCCAATCGCTGTTAGTTTTAGAAGATCGCCGGGCATATAATCACAACAAGCAGAACGCACAATATATTTTCCACTCCATTGCGTAAAAAAATAATACGGGAAAAGCCCGCAGTTCGATGAGGACCAAAAGTACTTGACAAAAGGTCAGAAATAGTGCAAGTACCGGTCGTTAAAAGTGTGGAACGCTTATCAACTTTAACTTGAAATATCTTTCGGTAGGAAAGTTTTCATGCAAAATGTGATGAATTTACAATATATTTTGATCTCGTCTGGCGATTTCAAGTGCTAACTCCATTTTAGTGGAAAAAGGTCATTATTTCCCTTTAACCTGGTCATCATGCATATGAGACGAAGCGCCTTGAGACAAACACGATGGCGTCAAACGTATTGCCCTGTCTTTGTTAGGTAAAAATATATTTGTGAAAACTGTTTTGCTAAAGAAATAGTCTTTTTTACATTTGATGAGCTCTGGAGCCTAAACTATTCACCGGAGCTAAAATCTAAGACACCTTGTCGATTGCATTTTGCAAGGGCTTTCCATTGTTTTGTTTTTTAGTTTGTTCCTAGCTAGCATAGTTCCTGTGCTATATGGGAATATCTGGAGCGAAGTCCTAAAACTTGAAAATCTGACCCTTGATGACCTCTGATGACCTCAATATTGACCTGAGAAAAAAATTGCCTGAAATAGTTTAAATGCATTTTGACGAGCTTTCGAACGGCATTTTTCCTTTTTGTCTACGTCACATAGGAACCGAGTTGGAGGAGGGGGGGGGGGGGGCGTCGAAACGCTCCCCCCCCCCCCCGGCACGGCGAAGGTGGCGCCGAGCACCGGCACGGCGCGGGTTAAGTAATATGATCGAATGTCTTGTTCGGCGAGAAACAGAGGGGCGAGCGTTCGGCACATCACGGCACAGCACCCGCCTAAACATGTTTGTTCTACTCACGCTGCCGATGTTTTTGGGGCTCGCAACTGCTACAGTTATACACCGCCAGGAACCCTGGCCATGTTCCAAGGCGTAGTGGCAGCCCGACTACATCTTATACGGGGCGGGAAGGGGGGGCGTCGGGGAATCTACGATCCCTGGCACAGGAAGAAGAGCCCCGATCCACGTCAGTTTGTCTGTATGACCCTGCCTGATTGACCTTGCGGCACGTTATGACTGACCTTGGCTCGGTATGACTGACCTTGAGGAACGGCATCATCAGCTGACCTTACGACACAGTATGACTGGCCATGCAACTGAGTATGACTGCCCTCGGGCTCAGTGTAACTGACCTTGTGCCATGACATGACTGACCTTGTGCCATGACATGACATGACTGACATTGTGACATGACATGACTGACATTGTGACATGACTGACATTGTGACATGACTGACATTGTGACATGACATGACTGACATTGTGACATAACATGACTGACCTTGTGACATGACATGACTGACCTTGTGAAATGACATGACTGACATTGTGCCATGACATGACATGACTGACCTTGTGAAACGGTATGACTGACATTGTGACATGACATGACTGACAGTGTGACATGACTGACCTTGTGGCATGACATGACTGACATTGTGACATGACATGACTGACCTTGTGACATGCCATGACTGACATTGTGCCATGACATGACTGACCTTGTGACATGACATGACTGACCTTGTGACATGACATGACTGACATTGTGACATGACATGACTGACCTTGTGACATGACATGACTGACATTGTGACATGACATGACTGACATTGTGACATGACATGACTGACATTGTGACATGACATGACTGACCTTGTGACATGACATGACTGACATTGTGACATGACATGACTGACATTGTGACATGACATGACTGACCTTGTGACATGACTGACATTGTGACATGACATGACTGACATTGTGACATGACATGACTGACCTTGTGACATGGCATGACTGACATTGTGACATGACATGACTGACCTTGTGAAACGGTATGACTGACATTGTGACATGACATGACTGACCTTGTGACATGACATGACTGACATTGTGACATGACATGACTGACCTTGTGACATGACTGACATTGTGACATGACTGACATTGTGACATGACATGACTGACCTTGTGACATGACATGACTGACCTTGTGACATGACATGACTGACATTGTGACATGACATGACTGACCTTGTGAAACGGTATGACTAGGCCGATAGGCGCCAGAGGGTCATCGTGAACGGAGACACAACCAATTGGAAACCTGTTATCTCCGGAGTTCCAGAGGGATCGATTTTGGCACCTCTAATTTTCTCGCTCTTCATCAACGATCTACCACGATCCCTCGACTCAGATTGTCTCATGTATGCTGATGACGTCAAAATGTATCGGAAAATTAGCACCCCATCTGACGGGCGACTGCTGCAGGATGATCTCACTCGTCTCTCAGCCTGGTCTGTCAGATGGGGACTAAACTTAAATCCATCCAAATGCAAAGCGTTCACGATCACCCTCAGGCGCGCACCAGTCCAGACCAGCTACTATATAGGCAGCTCCAAGTTTAACTTGATCAAGTCGAGGAGATACGTGACCTGGGTGTGACATTGGATCGAAAACTTACTTTTGCTGCGCACGTTGACAGCATCGTCAAACGAACAAATCGATCCCTGGGTCTCCTCATCCGCTCTTTTCAATCTGGCTCGAACCACGGTTAAAACTTCAATCGCACAGCTATTGTAGCTGCCTATTTTTCCAACGTGCGATCAATTCTCGAGTTTTCAACTGTGATCTGGGCTGGTGTGGCTGACTCCCATACAAAGCGGGTCGATCGGGTGCAGCACAAATTCTTTATGTGGCTTCTCCACAACACCCAGTCCGGAAATGCTCTTTCTCTCTCCTATCGTGACCTCTATCACCACTTCAAAATTCCCACTCTAGCCGCAAGGCGAGTTCAGCATGATCTCCTTTTTCTCAAAAACGTTCAATGCAGCAAACTGGACACACCACGTTTGCTCGAAAGCTTCTCCCTTCACGTGCCCGCCCGATCGACACGCCAACAAAACCTGCTAATGTTCCTCACTCTCGTGTCAACATCGTGCAGAATGGAATGTTCACTCGCTTGCCAATGGTCACGAACACCTTCCTTAGAGAGAAGACTGTCCCGGCCGACATCTTCGATGATGGCCATGGCTCCTTCAAGCGGCAGGTGCTGAAGTATGTCAGGAAGCAGTGTGGATTGCATGATGTTCTGCGCGATATGTAACGCGTTTTTAATATTTTTCTGTTATCGTCTTTTTATTTATACTTTTGTAGCTGTATTTGTGTGTATGTGTTCACGTTTTTAACAATTTGACTTCGCCTGTCATTGGGTTCCTCCCGTTGGTGATACAGTTGAATAAAATACAAAATCAAACAAATGACTGACCTTGTGGCACGGTGCGGATCTCGACTGGCCGCAGACTGCGCCGGCTGATCTCCCTTATCATGGTGCGCTCTGTCTCGCCTGCCATCGAGACAGAGCGGCCGCCCCGGCCGGCGCGCGCCGTCCGGCCCACGCGATGCACGTACTGCTGCATGGTGGCCGGCATGGTGAAGTTGATCACCTGCGCGCAGACGGACCGAGACGTCAGATGCAGACGGACCGAGACGACAGATGCAGACGGACCGAGACGTCAGATGCAGACGGACCGAGACGTCAGATGCAGACGGACCGAGACGTCAGATGCAGACGGACCGAGACGTCAGATGCAGACGGACCGAGACGTCAGATGCAGACGGACCGAGACGTCAGATGCAGACGGACCGAGACGTCAGATGCAGACGGACCGAGACGTCAGATGCAGACGGAGACGGAGACAGATGAACGGACAGACCGAGACATGAGATGCAGACGGACCGAGACATGAGATGCAGACGGAGACGGAGACAGATGAACGGACGGACCGAGACATCAGATGCAGACGGAGACGGAGACGGAGACAGATGAACGGACGGACCGAGACATGAGATGCAGACGGAGACGGAGGCACATGAACGGACGGACCGAGACATGAGATGCAGACGGACCGAGACATGAGATGCAGACGGACCGAGACGTGAGATGCAGACGGACCGAGACGTGAGATGCAGACGGACCGAGACGTGAGATGCAGACGGAACGAGACATGAGATGCAGACGGAACGAGACATGAGATGCAGACGGAGACGGAGACAGATGAACGGACGGACCGAGACATCAGATGCAGACGGAGACGGAGACAGATGAACGGACGGACCGAGACATGAGATGCAGACGGAGACGGAGGCGCATGAACGGACGGACCGAGACATGAGATGCAGACGGACCGAGACATGAGATGCAGACGGAGACGGAGGCACATGCACGGACGGACCGAGACATGAGATGCAGACGGACCGAGACATGAGATGCAGACGGAGACGGAGACAGATGAACGGACGGACCGAGACATGAGATGCAGACGGACCGAGACATGAGATGCAGACGGAGACGGAGACAGATGAACGGACGGACCGAGACATGAGATGCAGGCGGACCGAGACATGAGATGCAGACAGACCGAGACATGAGATGCAGACGGACCGAGACATGAGATGCAGACGGAGACGGAGACAGATGAACGGACGGACCGAGACATGAGATGCAGACGGACCGAGACATGAGATGCAGACGGACCGAGACATGAGATGCAGACGGAGACGGAGACAGATGAACGGACGGACCGAGACATGAGATGCAGGCGGACCGAGACGTGAGATGCAGACGGACCGAGACATGAGATGCAGACGGAGCCACATGAACGGACGGACCGAGACAGACCACATGACTGGTCACGAGAGGAGACCAGATTGACAGACATTGACTGGTCAGGCGAGGAGACCAGATTGACATTGACATTGACGGGCACATGGGATGTAAGTGCAGTGTAATGCGGGCCGAACACTGCGTCATTCGGCGCGCGATATCGCGGAAGCTGTTAAATGGTATATAAATTAATATATTAAATGGTATTAAAAAATTCTATAAGCTGGTCCGGACGAGCCATTCTGTGCTGAACACCGCGGAACCGCGGAATGTCGCAGTGATATCGCGTGCCGAATGGCCCAGTGTTCGGCCGCCTCAAGACGTGGGCAAGGCGAGGATAAAATAACCAACCGAAAAAAAACATGACAAACTTTATAAAAAGAGGAATTATCGGAAGGATTTTGAAAGTCACGATGGCAATCAAGAGTTTGAGAACAAGAACGATAATATTTGTTTGTGAAAGTTCTGTTGGTAATTTAAGCAATCAAAAACAAGAGTAGGAGGAATGCTCTGGAGTAGAAAGTCAGGATGGTCTAGCAAAACAGGTGGAAAATCAAAACACCAAACCACAAAGCCACAGTGGTGACGGAAGGTCAAGTGGATCGTCTAAACACTGTTGTAAGTTCGTATTACATTGGCCGCACGCGAGGCGCTACACTGCACTGCCCAGCTCCGTAGCCGGCGACTCGGCCTAATCCCACGGCAAATCACTACTCGACAATCCTGAGAGTCGAAAATCGACGGCAACTTTTACCAGCTATTAACCCGCGAGTTACGGGGGGGGGGCTATGTTTGCCCCCCCCCCCCCCGTTATTTTGCAATATCTTCTAAACCAACACCAGTATCGTCACCAAACTTTCAGTACCCTCTCTCACATCAATTTTACACATGTTGGACAAAGGAAAGGGATGAGGTTATGATAGGTCAACCGGCAATGACGTCAGAGTTACGTCATGTTCTGAGGTTTTTGTTGAAAAATAAGGGTTTGCGAAAAAGGCTGTCATAAGTACAATTTGTTTAGATAAATTAAATTGTCATATATAAAATGACTGACAATAGACTCGGCTATCAAATGGCTATCTCGGATTTTCGAGTTTTATTGAAATTCATTTTCTTAGAAACCCAAAGACATTGTTTAAACAATATTTTAAACAACAAAAATCAGTTATAAAAAACCGCAATATATGTGATCGAGACGTGTTCGGTGAATGTGCACCAAATTTGAAGTCGATATCTTCAAAAATGACTGACTTATGACCTTTCAAAGACAAAAACCGACCACTCTCACAGCATTACCATGCATAAAAATGAATTTCCGTTTTTGCTTTTTACTTCTATTTATATGGAACAAACAATGTTCCAAGGTCATTTTTCGCGTTATAGACGAAAAACGAACCCATAAACATGTGTTATAACGCCTAATGACCGTAATCGGCAGTTTGACCTCGAGACCTCCGATGACATTGACCTGACGGCTGACACAAGGTCACCAACAGCTTATAATGGTACTTAGAAGTGTCAGACACACGAATCATACAGATTTATCGACTGCTTATGCGTTTAACATCGTAATTTTGGGCGACAATTCCATCCACCGAGACCTTTATGACACGGTCAAACATTTTGTCTTGACGTGACCTGTGACGTCATCGGCGACCCCGAGGTCAACAATATTAGGTTTCCCTCGACAAAATTGCCAGGACTATCGAATGCCGTTTTAAGTTTTAAAATCGGTCCAGTAGTTCCGAATATCCAAGGGAGGGGGGGGGGGGGGATACCCCCCCCCCCCCCCCCCCCCCCCAGTAAAGCCCAGGCTCCACTATGCGTGGAAAGTACGCACGGTTTTTGCAAGTTTGCGTCTTTTGCGTACCGTTTTTTGACACCGTCCGGGATTTGCGTAGTATAGTGTTGAAATGGTAATGAGACTGATCCTTTTGATGAATACGCATTAGTGCTTGAGTACTCAGGCTTAAAAGTAGTCAGGGACTTCAAGTGGGTCAATACTCAATAGTTTAGGCTCCAGAGGTTACGATGACATTTTCTTTAACACAAAATCGTGAATAACTTTGTATCGGTTGAACATAGAACAATAATTTTGACACCATCGTGTTTGTCTCGTCAATGCGCTTCGAAAAATATTAATGGTGTCCTGGTTAAGTCAACTTCAAAATTTGACCTCAGGTCAATGTCCTTTGGTGACCCAGGTACGTCATGTTGCATTTGGGGCGATGCATCTGGACGAGACAAACACATTGGTGCCCTTCGCACATCTCTATCTATATTATATCAATAGTTATTGACAATACAGATTGCCGGCGATGCGCCACCAACTGTCTCAGACTACGCAATTTTGCAAAAACCGGAAAAAAGTTCAAAACTGAACTTTTTTGCGTACTTGCGTACTTGCGTCTTTTGCAGAGTTGCGTACTTCCGTGCTGCGTGTTTTGCAAGTTTGCGTGATATTTCATGCGTACTTTGCGTACTGTTCCAGTGTAGCTCAGTCAATGCATTTTCTATCAGCTGAACATTTTTAGACTACGCAAAAGACGCAAACTTGCAAAAACCGTGCGTACTTTGCGTACTATCACGCATAGTAGAGCCTGGGCTTTAGTCGCTTTTATGGTTACCCCCGTCCCGCGTAACTGCCGGGTTACGTTAGAGAAAAGCGTCTGCGGTAAAGACCAATCACTGTTAACTGCCGCCGCAAACGAACCAGACATGTACACAGGACACGTCCTGCAGTATGCAGTCCATGATGGTATCACATGATCATCTAACTCGCTTCATATTCCTTTTGCCGAGTTATAACTAACTGCCAACGCGCGCCCTATGTTCGCCCCGCCGCGGACGGAGGCCTGTGTACCAACGCGCGCCCAATGTTCGCCCAGCCGCGGACGGAGGACTGTGTACCAACGCGCGCCCAATGTTCGCCCCGCCGCGGACGGAGGCCCGTGTACCAACGCGCGCCCAATGTTCGCCCCGCCGCGGACGGAGGCCGGTGTACCAACGCGCGTCCAATGTTCGCCCCGCCGCGGACGGAGGCCTGTGTACCAACGCGCGCCCAATGTTCGCCCCGCCGCGGACGGAGGCCTGTGTACCAACGCGCGCCCAATGTTCGCCCCGCCGCGGACGGAGGCCGGTGTACCAACGCGCGCCCAATGTTCGCCCCGCCGCGGACGGAGGCCTGTGTACCAACGCGCGCCCAATGTTCGCCCCGCCGCGGACGGAGGCCGGTGTACCAACGCGCGTCCAATGTTCGCCCCGCCGCGGACGGAGGCCTGTGTACCAACGCGCGCCCAATGTTCGCCCCGCCGCGGACGGAGGCCCGTGTACCAACACGCGCCCAATGTTCGCCCCGCCGCGGACGGAGGCCCGTGTACCAACACGCGCCCAATGTTCGCCCCGCCGCGGACGGAGGCATGTGTACCAACGCGCGCCCAATGTTCGCCCCGCCGCGGACGGAGGCATGTGTACCAACGCGCGCCCAATGTTCGCCCCGCCGCGGACGGAGGCCTGTGCAGTGTGTACCATACCGTGCACCTGTGCACCGCGCTGTGGCTGCGCGTCCCACTCACCGTCTTCACGTCGGGGATGTCCAGGCCTCGGGCGGCCACATCGGTGGCCAGCAGCACGTCTATCTCCTGCTCACGGAACTTGCGTAGCGACTCGAGCCGCTGCGCCTGACTCAGGTCTCCGTGAAGCTCCCCCACCTGTCGACAGACAGACGCGCCGTCAGCTCAACGGAGCGGCCGGAGGCTACAGAAGGCTCCCAGACTGACAGGATTAAGTTAAAATAGTCAGCAGGACCTTGACACAATTTGTCGACAGTCCGATGTTAAGCAAAAGAGTTATCCAAAACGCAACATTTATTTTTGTTGAAACTCAAGGCGCTGAAACTCCGAAAACAGCATACGAAATGATCTCTCATATATCAACAACAGTGACTTTCAGAAAATGAAAAATACACAAACGTATCAGACAAGCACCCATGCAAATTGCAAAATGAATTGTTCATTTTTGACATTCGCATCTATGACGCGGTCGCTCTGCTGAAGGCCTATCAAATGAGATGCCCCGAAATAGCACGCACGCCCGCTTCGCTCCCCATTTGAGCGCGGCATCAGACCACCTATAGACTGTGTGAGATCGTGTTATGCTCAGTGAGGTAGCTGTGTGAGATCGTGTTATATGAGGCACGCACCCGTATGCCCAGCAGTCCGAGGACGATGTGAAGTCGGTGCGTCTGTCGCTTGGTCTGCACAAACGCCATGACGCGATCCTTGAATGAGCGGAGCAGCAGACTGGTCAGAAGCGCCTCTCGGTCCCCCTGACGCCCGGGCCGGATCCTGCCGACAGAGCACACGGGGTCAGACGGGGTCAGATAGGGTCAGACGGGGGTCAGACGGGGGTCAGACGGCGGTCAGACGGGGGTCAGACTGGGGTCAGATGGGGGTCAGATGGGGGTCAGACGGGGGTCAGACGGGGGTCAGACGGGGGCCAGACGGGCTATAATGGGTTAGACGGGGTCAGACGGCTATAATGGGTTAGACGGGGTTAGACGGGGTGAGACGGGGTGAGACGGGGTGAGACGGGGTGAGACGGGGTGAGACGGGGTGAGACGGGGTGAGACGGGGTGAGACGGGCTATAATGGATCAGAGAGGTGAGACGGGTTCAGACGGGCTATAATGGGTCAGACAGGGTCAGACAGGGTCAGACAGGGTCAGACAGGGTCAGACAGGGTCAGACAGGGTCAGACAGGGTCAGACAGGGTCAGACAGGGTCAGACAGGGTCAGACAGGGTCAGACAGGGTCAGACAGGGTCAGACAGGGTCAGACAGGGTCAGACAGGGTCAGACAGGGTCAGACAGGGTCAGACAGGGTCAGACAGGGTCAGACAGGGTCAGACAGGGTCAGACAGGGTCAGACAGGGTCAGACAGGGTCAGACAGGGTCAGACAGGGTCAGACAGGGTCAGACAGGGTCAGACAGGGTCAGACAGGGTCAGACAGGGTCAGACAGGGTCAGACAGGGTCAGACAGGGTCAGACAGGGTCAGACAGGGTCAGACAGGGTCAGACAGGGTCAGACAGGGTCAGACAGGGTCAGACAGGGTCAGACAGGGTCAGACAGGGTCAGACAGGGTCAGACAGGGTCAGACAGGGTCAGACAGGGTCAGACAGGGTCAGACAGGGTCAGACAGGGTCAGACAGGGTCAGACAGGGTCAGACAGGGTCAGACAGGGTCAGACAGGGTCAGACAGGGTCAGACAGGGTCAGACAGGGTCAGACAGGGTCAGACAGGGTCAGACAGGGTCAGACAGGGTCAGACAGGGTCAGACAGGGTCAGACAGGGTCAGACAGGGTCAGACAGGGTCAGACAGGGTCAGACAGGGTCAGACAGGGTCAGACAGGGTCAGACAGGGTCAGACAGGGTCAGACAGGGTCAGACAGGGTCAGACAGGGTCAGACAGGGTCAGACAGGGTCAGACAGGGTCAGACAGGGTCAGACAGGGTCAGACAGGGTCAGACAGGGTCAGACAGGGTCAGACAGGGTCAGACAGGGTCAGACAGGGTCAGACAGGGTCAGACAGGGTCAGACAGGGTCAGACAGGGTCAGACAGGGTCAGACAGGGTCAGACAGGGTCAGACAGGGTCAGACAGGGTCAGACAGGGTCAGACAGGGTCAGACAGGGTCAGACAGGGTCAGACAGGGTCAGACAGGGTCAGACAGGGTCAGACAGGGTCAGACAGGGTCAGACAAAGTCAGACAGGGTCAGACAGGGTCAGACAGGGTCAGACAGGGTCAGACAGGGTCAGACAGGGTCAGACAGGGTCAGACAGGGTCAGACAGGGTCAGACAGGGTCAGACAGGGTCAGACAGGGTCAGACAGGGTCAGACAGGGTCAGACAGGGTCAGACAGAGTCAGACAGGTCAGATGGGGTCAGACAGGTCAGATGGGGTCAGACAGGTCAGCGAGTCAGCCGGTGTGTGAAGCTCCAGCGATGAACGCTAGCGAAGGTGCAGGTCGGGAGTATGAACACCATCCCCAGCAGGAACGGCGAGCCCCGCTAACAAGACAAAGATGCCTGTACTACACCCAGCTTGAAATCCCGATCCCCTACCACCAGACCCTGGTAACGACGCCCCTGCACCACGTCCCATCACCTCCCCGCCGCTCGGCGTCGCCCCTCGGCGTCGCCCCTCGGCGCTCTCCAGCACACACCTGACGAACTCCTGCTTCAGGTTGGCGGCCACGTCGGTGTTCTCGTTGACAAACACCTTGACGGGGTCCTTCAGCGAGACGGCGGCCAGCTGCTTCACGTCGTCCGTCATGGTGGCCGAGAACAACATCGTCTGCCGCGTGGCCGAACACTGTTTGATAATCTCACCCATCTGCTCGGCGAAATACTCGTCCAGCATTCTGGCGGAGACACGGAGGTTCAAACGTAGACAGGTGAGTGTGTTCGATATGAGCTGGTCCGGACAAAAATGCTAGGCAGTGAGGAATGGACGTAAGATAAGTTAATAGTGTCGATGGCAATTGCCTGTATGCACCGGATTGTGAGAGAGAATGTGCTCGGTGTTGACATGTGTTTAGCATACCATTCATTTTCCTCACAGATTTAAACTGCGACAAATAAGGCACCCGTCACCGGTGGGCGCAGACGTGACAGTGTAGTTCAAATCAACCCCCCTTTCCAATAGCCACGAACAAAACGAACGCCGAGACCATTCGGTACGCGCGATACAACTCGGCTCACAGGCGCCCTCAGTCGCAACAAGCAGCCTTCGCCAGCCACTGTCTCGGGGAGACAGCCAGCGAGCCCCCCCCCCCCCCCCGAGCGGTGACAGCCAGCGAGGCTGCTGAGGAGCGGTGACAGTCACCGTGTCAGCGCTCACAGCCCCAGTATGTCCCTCAGCAGCCAGCCCAGCACTGCTGCTGGTCTCTGGACGAGATACAGCAGCGCCACTCACCGGTCAGCCTCGTCCAGCACCAGCACCTCCACCGTGTCCCTCAGCAGCCAGCCCAGCACTGCTGCTGGTCTCTGGACGAGATACAGCAGCGCCACTCACCGGTCAGCCTCGTCCAGCACCAGCACCTCCACCGTATCCCTCCCTCAGCAGCCAGCCCAGCACTGCTGCTGGTCTCTGGACGAGATACAGCAGCGCCACTCACCGGTCAGCCTCGTCCAGCACCAGCACCTCCACCGTATCCCTCAGCAGCCAGCCCAGCACTGCTGCTGGTCTCTGGACGAGATACAGCAGCGCCACTCACCGGTCAGCCTCGTCCAGCACCAGCACCTCCACCGTGTCCCTCAGCAGCCAGCCCAGCACTGCTGCTGGTCTCTGGACGAGATACAGCAGCGCCACTCACCGGTCAGCCTCGTCCAGCACCAGCACCTCCACCGTGTCCCTCAGCAGCCAGCCCAGCACTGCTGCTGGTCTCTGGACGAGATACAGCAGCGCCACTCACCGGTCAGCCTCGTCCAGCACCAGCACCTCCACCGTGTCCCTCAGCAGCCAGCCCAGCACTGCTGCTGGTCTCTGGACGAGATACAGCAGCGCCACTCACCGGTCAGCCTCGTCCAGCACCAGCACCTCCACCGTGTCCCTCAGCAGCCAGCCCAGCACTGCTGCTGGTCTCTGGACGAGATACAGCAGCGCCACTCACCGGTCAGCCTCGTCCAGCACCAGCACCTCCACCGTGTCCCTCAGCAGCCAGCCCAGCACTGCTGCTGGGATCTGGACGAGATACAGCAGCGCCACTCACCGGTCAGCCTCGTCCAGCACCAGCACCTCCACCGTGTCCTGGCAGAAGCTCTGCGTGTTCCAGCCCAGCACTGCTGCTGGGATCTGGACGAGATACAGCAGCGCCACTCACCGGTCAGCCTCGTCCAGCACCAGCACCTCCACCGTGTCCTGGCAGAAGCTCTGCGTGTTCCAGCCCAGCACTGCTGCTGGGATCTGGACGAGATACAGCAGCGCCACTCACCGGTCAGCCTCGTCCAGCACCAGCACCTCCACCGTGTCCCTCAGCAGCCAGCCCAGCACTGCTGCTGGTCTCTGGACGAGATACATCAGCGCCACTCACCGGTCAGCCTCGTCCAGCACCAGCACCTCCACCGTGTCCCTCAGCAGCCAGCCCAGCACTGCTGCTGGGATCTGGACGAGATACAGCAGCGCCACTCACCGGTCAGCCTCGTCCAGCACCAGCACCTCCACCGTGTCCTGGCAGAAGCTCTGCGTGTTCCAGCCCAGCACTGCTGCTGGGATCTGGACGAGATACAGCAGCGCCACTCACCGGTCAGCCTCGTCCAGCACCAGCACCTCCACCGTGTCCCTCAGCAGCCAGCCCAGCACTGCTGCTGGGATCTGGACGAGATACAGCAGCGCCACTCACCGGTCAGCCTCGTCCAGCACCAGCACCTCCACCGTGTCCCTCAGCAGCCAGCCCAGCACTGCTGCTGGGATCTGGACGAGAAACAGCAGCGCCACTCACCGGTCAGCCTCGTCCAGCACCAGCACCTCCACCGTGTCCCTCAGCAGCCAGCCCAGCACTGCTGCTGGTCTCTGGACGAGATACATCAGCGCCACTCACCGGTCAGCCTCGTCCAGCACCAGCACCTCCACCGTGTCCCTCAGCAGCCAGCCCAGCACTGCTGCTGGGATCTGGACGAGATACAGCAGCGCCACTCACCGGTCAGCCTCGTCCAGCACCAGCACCTCCACCGTGTCCTGGCAGAAGCTCTGCGTGTTCCAGCCCAGCACTGCTGCTGGGATCTGGACGAGATACAGCAGCGCCACTCACCGGTCAGCCTCGTCCAGCACCAGCACCTCCACCGTGTCCTGGCAGAAGCTCTGCGTGTTCCAGCCCAGCACTGCTGCTGGGATCTGGACGAGATACAGCAGCGCCACTCACCGGTCAGCCTCGTCCAGCACCAGCACCTCCACCGTGTCCCTCAGCAGCCAGCCCAGCACTGCTGCTGGGATCTGGACGAGATACAGCAGCGCCACTCACCGGTCAGCCTCGTCCAGCACCAGCACCTCCACCGTGTCCTGGCAGAAGCTCTGCGTGTTCCAGCCCAGCACTGCTGCTGGGATCTGGACGAGATACAGCAGCGCCACTCACCGGTCAGCCTCGTCCAGCACCAGCACCTCCACCGTGTCCCTCAGCAGCCAGCCCAGCACTGCTGCTGGGATCTGGACGAGATACAGCAGCGCCACTCACCGGTCAGCCTCGTCCAGCACCAGCACCTCCACCGTGTCCCTCAGCGGCCAGCCCAGCACTGCTGCTGGTCTCTGGACGAGATACAGCAGCGCCACTCACCGGTCAGCCTCGTCCAGCACCAGCACCTCCACCGTGTCCCTCAGCAGCCAGCCCAGCACTGCTGCTGGGATCTGGACGAGATACAGCAGCGCCACTCACCGGTCAGCCTCGTCCAGCACCAGCACCTCCACCGTGTCCAGGCAGAAGCTCTGCGTGTTCTGCAGGTGGTCAATCAGCCGGCCGGGCGTGGCGACCACGATGTCGGGGTGTTGCCGCAGCTGCGCCTCCTGCCGCGTCACGCAGCACCAACAGCGTCACGGTGGGGGGACACGACACTGACGGGACATGTAACGGCGACACCAGGTCACAGCCAGTCGGGCCTATATGGCCAAAGCAGAACGGTGATTTGTTTCTGGTTTTCAGAAGATATTTGTAACACTCAGACCGACGGTCGGGATTTCTCACTTGCATGTCATCATGAGTGTATCGAATCACTGATTATCAGCAGAGCTGGACAGACTTCTCACTTACATGTCATCAGTGTATCGAATCACCGATTATCAGCAGAGCTGGACAGACTTCTCACTTACATGTCATCAGTGTATCGAATCACCGATTATCAGCAGAGCTGGACAGACTTCTCACTTACATGTCATCAGTGTATCGAATCACCGATTATCAGCAGAGCTGGACAGACTTCTCACTTACATGTCATCAGTGTATCGAATCACTGATTATCAGCAGAGCTGGACAGACTTCTCACTTACATGTCATCATGAGTGTATCGAATCACTGATTATCAGCAGAGCTGGACAGACTTCTCACTTACATGTCATCATGAGTGTATCGAATCACTGATTATCAGCAGAGCTGGACAGACTTCTCACTTACATGTCATCAGTGTATCGAATCACTGATTATCAGCAGAGCTGGACAGACTTCTCACTTACATGTCATCAGTGTATCGAATCACTGATTATCAGCAGAGCTGGACGGACTTCTCACTTACATGTCATCAGTGTATCGAATCACTGATTATCAGCAGAGCTGGACAGACTTCTCACTTACATGTCATCAGTGTATCGAATCACTGATTATCAGCAGAGCTGGACAGACTTCTCACTTACATGTCATCAGTGTATCGAATCACTGATTATCAGCAGAGCTGGACAGACTTCTCACTTACATGTCATCATGAGTGTATCGAATCACCGATTATCAGCAGAGCTGGACAGACTTCTAACTTACATGTCATCAGTGTATCGAATCACTGATTATCAGCAGAGCTGGACAGACTTCTCACTTACATGTCATCAGTGTATCGAATCACTGATTATCAGCAGAGCTGGACAGACTTCTCACTTACATGTCATCATGAGTGTATCGAATCACTGATTATCAGCAGAGCTGGACATATTTCTCACTTACATGTCATCATGAGTGTATCGAATCACTGATTATCAGCAGAGCTGGACAGACTTCTCACTTACATGTCATCATGAGTGTATCGAATCACTGATTATCAGCAGAGCTGGACAGACTTCTCACTTACATGTCATCATGAGTGTATCGAATCACTGATTATCAGCAGAGCTGGACATATTTCTCACTTACATGTCATCATGAGTGTATCGAATCACTGATTATCAGCAGAGCTGGACAGACTTCTCACTTACATGTCATCATGAGTGTATCGAATCACTGATTATCAGCAGAGCTGGACAGACTTCTCACTTACATGTCATCATGAGTGTATCGAATCACTGATTATCAGCAGAGCTGGACATATTTCTCACTTACATGTCATCATGAGTGTATCGAATCACCGATTATCAGCAGAGCTGGACAGACTTCTCACTTACATGTCATCATGAGTGTATCGAATCACTGATTATCAGCAGAGCTGGACAGACTTCTCACTTACATGTCATCATGAGTGTATCGAATCACTGATTATCAGCAGAGCTGGACAGACTTCTCACTTACATTTCATCAGTGTATCGAATCACTGATTATCAGCAGAGCTGGACAGACTTCTCACTTACATGTCATCAGTGTATCGAATCACTGATTATCAGCAGAGCTGGACAGACTTCTCACTTACATGTCATCAGTGTATCGAATCACTGATTATCAGCAGAGCTGGACAGACTTCTCACTTACATGTCATCATGAGTGTATCGAATCACTGATTATCAGCAGAGCTGGACAGACTTCTCACTTACATGTCATCATGAGTGTATCGAATCACTGATTATCAGCAGAGCTGGACAGACTTCTCACTTACATGTCATCAGTGTATCGAATCACTGATTTTCAGCAGAGCTGGACAGACTTCTCACTTACATGTCATCATGAGTGTATCGAATCACTGATTATCAGCAGGGCTGGACAGACTTCTCACTTACATGTCATCATGAGTGTATCGAATCACTGATTATCAGCAGAGCTGGACAGACTTCTCACTTACATGTCATCAGTGTATCGAATCACTGATTATCAGCAGAGCTGGACAGACTTCTCACTTACATGTCATCAGTGTATCGAATCACTGATTATCAGCAGAGCTGGACAGACTTCTCACTTACATGTCATCAGTGTATCGAATCACTGATTATCAGCAGAGCTGGACAGACTTCTCACTTACATGTCATCAGTGTATCGAATCACTGATTATCAGCAGAGCTGGACAGACTTCTCACTTACATGTCATCAGTGTATCGAATCACTGATTATCAGCAGAGCTGGACGGACTTCTCACTTACATGTCATCAGTGTATCGAATCACTGATTATCAGCAGAGCTGGACAGACTTCTCACTTACATGTCATCATGAGTGTATCGAATCACTGATTATCAGCAGAGCTGGACATATTTCTCACTTACATGTCATCAGTGTATCGAATCACTGATTATCAGCAGAGCTGGACAGACTTCTCACTTACATGTCATCATGAGTGTATCGAATCACTGATTATCAGCAGAGCTGGACAGACTTCTCACTTACATGTCATCATGAGTGTATCGAATCACTGATTATCAGCAGAGCTGGACAGACTTCTCACTTACATGTCATCAGTGTATCGAATCACTGATTATTTATCAGCAGAGGACTGACGAGTATCGTCGTCTTGCTATTATAACACCGCGTAGTGTGTACCGCTAGATGGGTTGCAGCGGCGAGTTTACAACGATAACGACAAAAGCGGTGCTAAAGCTGGCTCAAAATGTGCATCCGCATACAATCAAATGGCATACGTGCAGCTGATGAAATTAACTGCAAGCTGAAGGCTTAATTTATAGTGTCCGAGCCAACCGCTTCCAGAGCCAAAAAGCTGACTACAATGTCACGACTCACGAACCTGCACTTTGATGTCCATCCCGCCGGCCGCCAGCGCCACCTGCATGTCCGGCAGGAACTGGGCCAGCTGCCGGGTGACTTGGTACACCTGCACCCCGAGTTCCCGGGTGGGTACCAGCACCAGTACACGTGTCACGGGGATCTGTCGACAGAGGTACACAGTGTTACGTCCTGTACTGGCACACCATACACAGTCACATTACACTCACTCCTATCTCTGCCACGCCAGCACATATCTCAGCCACGCCAGCACATATATCAGCCACGCCAGCACATATCTCAGCCACGCCAGCACATATCTCTGCCACGCCAGTACATATCTCAGCCACGCCAGCACATATCTCAGCCACACCAGCACATATCTCAGCCACGCCAGCACATATCTCAGCCACGCCAGCACATATCTCAGCCACGCCAGCACATATCTCAGCCACGCCAGCACATATCTCAGCCACGCCAGCACATATCTCAGCCACGCCAGCACATATCTCAGCCACGCCAGCACATATCTCAGCCACGCCAGCACATATCTCAGCCACGCCAGCACATATCTCAGCCACGCCAGCACATATCTCAGCCACGCCAGCACATATCTCAGCCACGCCAGCACATATCTCAGCCACGCCAGCACATATCTCAGCCACGCCAGCACATATCTCAGCCACGCCAGCACATATCTCAGCCACGCCAGCACATATACACCTGCTGCTTTCAAGGCAATTTCACAAAACCAGCCGTTAATATACAAGTGCCAAGATAGTTCAGTGGGATTACAAGTTGCTCAAACGAATAATACAATATGTATACGTAGCAGCGAACACCTCCAAAATGTAATGACGAATGCTGTCATTTAGAAATGAATCGGAGTACCACAACCCATCCCAACAATGAGCCATTTATCTGAACACGATCGAAGTATTTTCTCACACGTCTCTGACAAAACCCATCAAACTCTAGACCAGCCAGACACCTGTTCCCAGCTTTCCCTATGCCCAGTCAGTAGCACTGTTTCGACTTGAGTACACCACACCGCCTGCCGCTGCCGAGATGCCCCGTCACAGAGCCCGCGTGACGTGGTGTCACGTGACACACACACAGCTGACCCGGCCCCCAGTGGCCACACGACTGACCTGTTTGGGCCTGAAGACGAGCCGCTCCAGGATGGGCAGCATGAAGGCGGCCGTTTTGCCGGTGCCAGTGGCGGCACAGCCGCAGATGTCGCGACCCAGCAGCGCCACCGGCACGGTAGCCGCCTGGATCGGCGTCGGGTGCACGTATTCCATCGCCGTCACCGCCTGCCCAACGACGCACAGGTGAACCGCAGTGGGCGGGGGTCGTCGGTCAGACAGAAGGCGAGACAATACTGTACTGTACTAATCCGCTTATGGAAGCAAACATCCTTTAAGAGTCACGTGTGATCAGTATGAATGACGAAAAATACATGTACACCGTCAGTTAATGAACTTACAAGCTCTATCAAATAAATGTTGGGACACATACAAATGATGCATCGCTGATTTGGCATTAATACATCAACAATCAAAATATACGAGCAGCAGCTGTACAAAAAAAGCGCGAAAAGCACAGCCCCTAAAATGGCCTGCTCTGGTCGCACCTTGAGTATGGGCCGGGAGAGGTTCAGGCCCTAAAATGGCCTGCTCTGGTCGCACCTTGAGTATGGGCCGGGAGAGGTTCAGGCCCTAAAATGGCCTGCTCTGGTCACACCTTGAGTATGGGCCGGGAGAGGTTCAGCCCCTAAAATGGCCTGCTTTGGTCGCACCTTGAGTATGGGCCGGGAGAGGTTCAGGCCCTAAAATGGCCTGCTTTGGTCGCACCTTGAGTATGGGCCGGGACAGGTTCAGGCCCTAAAATGGCCTGCTTTGGTCGCACCTTGAGTATGGGCCGGGAGAGGTTCAGGTCCTAAAATGGCCTGCTCTAGTCGCACCTTGAGTATGGGCCGGGAGAGGTTCAGGCCCTAAAATGGCATGCTCTGGTCGCACCTTGAGTATGGGCCGGGAGAGATTCAAACCCTAAAATGGCCTGCTCTGGTCGCACCTTGAGTATGGGCCGGGAGAGGTTCAGGCCCTAAAATGGCCTGCTTTGGTCGCACCTTGAGTATGGGCCGGGACAGGTTCAGTCCCTAAAATGGCCTGCTTTGGTCGCACTTTGAGTATGGGCTGGGACAGGTTCAGACCCTAAAATGGCCTGCTTTGGTCGCACTTTGAGTATGGGCTGGGACAGGTTCAGACCCTAAAATGGCCTACTTTGGTCGCACCTTGAGTATGGGCTGGGACAGGTTCAGACCCTAAAATGGCCTGCTTTGGTCGCACCTTGAGTATGGGCCGGGAGAGGTTCAGGCCCTAAAATGGCCTGCTCTGGTCGCACCTTGAGTATGGGCCGGGACAGGTTCATCTCGTGGAAAGTTGTCACTGTTCCGAGGGAGTCGCCGGTGGCCTCGCTGAAGAAGCCGGCGGCCTCTGCGGCCTCGGCTTCCAGCTGCACCTGCCGCCGACTCATCTTCTTGTCCTTTCTGCGTCGCTCCGCCTCCTTCACGCGGATATTGTCTGTGGTGAGCGGACGGACGGTTAGGATAACACAATCATCCAACATTACCCGTCTCCTTACACAGATATTGTCTGTGGTGAGCGGACGGACGGTTAGGATAACACGATCATCCAACATTACCCGTCTCCTTACACAGATATTGTCTGTGGTGAGCGGACGGACGGTTAGGATAACACGATCATCCAACATTACCCGTCTCCTTACACAGATGTCTGGTGACCGGACGGACGGTTAGGATAACACACGACCGTCCGACAACATTACCCGTCTCCTTACACAGATAATGTCTGTGGTGAGCGGACGGACGGTTAGGATAACACACGACCGTCCGACAACATTACCCGTCTCCTTACACAGATATTGTCTGTGGTGAGCGGACGGACGGTTAGGATAACACGACCGTCCGACAACATTACCCGTCTCCTTACACAGATAATGTCTGTGGTGACCGGACGGACGGTTAGGATAACACGACCATCCGACAACATTACCCGTCTCCTTACACAGATAATGTCTGTGGTGAGCGGACGGACGGTTAGGATAAGACGACCGTCCGACAACATTACCCGTCTCCTTACGTCTGCGGATGACCCGCCAGAGTTTAGGAAATATTGGCCGTGTTCTTTGCATGAGGATTGTTGAAGATCCCCGATAACTGTGTATGGAGCCTCGGGCTATGTAGCTGCTTTTGACGTCACAATGACGTATGCAGTGTGGCTCAGTGTGACCACGGAGCACAGCTGCATACGTCATCGTCCCGCCAGCAGCAGCTCCATAGCCTGAGACATACAGTTATCGACGATCCTCACGCAAACAACACGGCCACTGTCTTCTTCACATAAATATGACTTCCAATGCAGCACTCTCCTGTGCATGCACATGACTTTGTTCACCTGCACACCATATATCACTGTTCCTACCACAGTGCAGAGTCGGTGCAAACGTCGGGAGGCCCGACTGGGTTCGTACCTCCGAGTTCCTCCATGTGATCATCCTCAGCTGCTGATTCCTCCCCAGCGCTGTGCTCCTCATCGCCACCACCTGCTGCGTCCTCCTGTCCTTCCTCCATTGGCTCCTCGCCGTCCTCACCGTCCTCGCCGCGCTCAGATGCCTGTCACACAGAACAAACTGGCAGCGTGACGCAGCAGTCAACCAGAGAACACTCTACCCTTCTGAACTTCCTAGGTATTTTGTATAATTAATGATATCTTATGATATAGTCTAGCTTCATATCTTGTAGAAGATATGTCGGACATTGAGTGATAGCATTCATTATTTTATTTGGCAAATGCCTGTGCGATGAGGCACATAAGCCTGTAGGATTAACTGTCCTGAGTCTGGAATTAAAAAGCATGGATAATCTCAACCTTGAGTCAATTATGCATGATCAAAGTTGAGCAATGACTGGATTCTGGTCATAAATGATTCTTGAATCAATCCTGAGTCAATTTAGCTTAGAGTTAGTGGTGTCAAAACATTCAATACAATTTTGTATCAATCAGAAACAAAATATCTGGTTACCGACGATCTGTGCAATGCATGATTGATATCATGTGAACTATTACGTCATAAGTGACAGCAGAGTAAACTCAAAATTGTCTCAGAAATATTTTAAGACCAGAGGTTTAGTTTTTCATGAAACCTACTGCAGGAAAAACAAGATTTTTATCGATATAAATTTTGGCAGGGTCTAAAAAACAGATTAGATTAGCAGACGGTGTCATGCTCCGACCCCGTGGGAGATCGGGTCGAATCCTTCACCATTTGGTGCGGCGTGGTCGGAAATGATGCCGTATTGAGTTTTGTCCATTTTGGTCCAGTCAAGTTGACCACATTGGACCAGAGCCGAGAAAAAAACATTGCAGACGTCACGCTCCGAACCTACGGAACCGCTCTCGGCAAACCATTTGCCATTTGATCGCTGTGGTCCGAAATGGTGCCATATTCAGTCAGCCCCCCATAGGCTTGGAGCATGACATCTGCAAATTGGTATGGGAAGCTTTTGTCCAACTTGATGAACTTAGACTGGCCTAAGGTTGGCTAAACTCATAAGTCATAACAGTACTGTGTAAACTAGTTCGAACCGCTGAATTAAGGAGTTGTCCAGATGGGTCTCATGGGTATTGAGCATGACATTGCTGGCAACAGTTTTTGGAGATTGTGGTGCAATATCACCCACATAGACTGAACCAAAGCAGACAAAACTGAGAATGGCATCATTTCAGACACTGGATAAGAGTGGTAAATGATTTGATAAGACCAGTCCCATAGTTTTGGAGCATGCCATTGCTTTCCAATTTGTTCTGTTTTTAAGACCCAGCTGAATATTCTAAGAATCTTGCTTTTCCTGCAGTAAGTTTTATGAAAATGGGCTAAAAATCAACTCATGTCAACTCTTAGAGCATAAAGAAATGAGTCCAAAGTTGAAATTGTTAATTTATATAAAGTGCTGAGTAAGGGTATCCTGTTTACCCTTGGAAGGTAGTGATAGACACAAGAACACATGCATAAACTTGCAAAAATGGCATGGAGATTGGTGTAGAAATGCAGAACATATGTGACCACTTGTCTACCAACATCCTACTAAATATCTGTGCAAAACAAAAAACATAGGGAATATGTGAATCATGTGTTCACCAGTGAGCCTCACCTTCCCTTTGTTCTCATCACGAATTTGTGCAATCTTCTGATCAGTACAAGATAAACGCTTCTTCTTGAGGTATTTTTGAACATCTTCCCATGGATCAACATGATACTCTTCAAAGGTTTCTCCAAAATCAAAGTCCTGAGCAAAGTCGTGTCCACCTTCCTCCTTTTCCTGAAACAAATAAATGACACTATCACAATACAGGTACCAAAGCTGTGTATCAGAGGTAGATTTCTATCCAAAAGATAACTTCTTAGTTAAACAGTAAGACTGCACATCAAGGGATCAACACAGAATTAAAGCAGACAGCTCATGCCTCATAGTCACCCATTCACATCAGTTGGGCAAACTGTGGGAACCAGATACAAAATAGATTGGTCAATAAATAGATTGTTTATGTCCATATTTGGGCATGCTTGCAGACCCCTCGATTAGAACACAAATGTCAAAGTTACCCAGCAATGAATGCAGGTTAGAACCACAAGAGCACCAAGGAAAAACAAAACTTTTTTCAAAACATGAAAGCAAACTATGAAAAAGTTATTTCGGCTTTAAATCATTTGGATACTGTGATCTATATATTGATTTTGAGCAGCATTAAATTCTGGAAGCGATCCATCTTTAGATTGTGCAAACAGCTGGCTAATACAAATTTAGATCGCCAAACAGCTGGCTAATCCAAATTTAGATTGCACAAGCAGTTGGCTAATCCAAATTTAGATTGTTCAAAAATGGAAATGATCAATATTTATATTGCAATGCATGTGGCAGGGTGACTGCCTAGCCAATGTAAAATAGCAATGCCCCATAAATCTGAGGGGTGTACATAGTGGCCAAGACCTTTGACCAAATGTGTAGTAGTACAGGGGGTGGGATTCAAGACACCCAGCACCTCTGTGTTGGGTCTGTCAAGAGCCAGACACTCCTTGGCAAGTTTTGTTTTCTTCCCAGCTCTCTGTACCTGGCAGGCAAGACTACGAGCGCCGGGAAACACAACCCCATGCCTACGCATCTCCAGTGAGATGCAGTGGCCCGCCTTGGCTCCCTGCCGAGAGGCCTTCCGGAGACACTTAAGGGTAGGCCTCGGTCAAACTCAACCTGTGGGACTAACCACCCACCCAACCAGACATAGATGGCTAGTATACTTTTGGTATGAATAGAAATTTGAACAATGCATTCAAATCAATTAAAATGGGCAAATGACTGAGGGGAGTTTTGAAGGGTGTGTGGGAACCACTTGAGGTTTTGAAGGAGGTGATGCTGAGCCACTCCAACTTTATGGTAAGATTTAAAGCTGTCCAAAATCTCCTAACACCCCCCCCCCCCCTCTAACCATGCAGCTTCATGCCCCAGGTATACGGGAACATAAACAGTAACATTTTATAGAAAACAAATTGAATAACAGATACAAGAGCAATAAAGCAATAATAGCAGTCCCCTCAATCGTAAATTCAGGGGGTTCTTTCCATTTTCTTCCAAACAAGCCAAAGCGAGGTTGGGCAGGCTCCAAGGACAAGACAATAATTGATAAGAGTAATGCATGTGCTTGCTCTTGAAATAAAAATATTGAGATTTTGACCTTTTCTGTGATTATGGCATGTTTGAAAGTGAGAATGTATAAAAAATGATATAAATTCAGATCAAATGGGTCAAACTGGTGATAATCCCACAGCGTTTTAGATGTTACCAAACTTAACTATTTGGTCACTAGTCGCTACACATATTTCAAGACACTATGATGTACCTAATAAATAACACAATGAATAATAACATATTATGTACCTGTTATTATATTTAGAATGTATCTTACCTAACAAAGTTGGAACAAAAATATTTCCAGAGAGCCACAACTGTGCTCACCCACCACTATTGTTGACATCTATGTAATCCAGCGTCTACTAGGAAAAATACAGATTGCCCATGACGTTATTGGAACAAGGCAGACCCACTGACATAGGCATACACAAGGGGGGGGATGGGGCAATTGCCCCCCTGAAGGTATGTAGTGCATGTGCCCCCTTTGGTAAACAAATTAATGATTTTTTTGATTTTTTTTTAAAGAGAAAAATGTGACTTAAAAATATAGTGGGCCAAATCTGGTGAGTTTTTTGGTGGGGTACTTTATGCCCTACCCCCCCCCCCCGAGCAAAAATTGCCCCTTCCTGGAGTAAATCCTGGGTACGCTACTGCCCACTGAGCCAGCAGACCCACAAAGAACGCTCTGCTAACCTAACCTAAAATACAGCAGCTATAAATTTAGTAGCAATGTTTTAATTGTTCCTGTGACCTCATTTGATGTTTATCTTATCAAGTAAACTGACAGGAATGGTCAGTCAGCTGGAGTGTAAACACAGTTTGGTGACAGGCGAGGCACCATAAGCAGCAAGATATTAATTATTGAAGTTAGAATTAGTTATAGAGCAAAATATTTTTGGGAAGACAGCATAGTTACTAAATGTGATATTATCTATTGATTGGTAGGTATATTATAGGGATTAACTAATAACTAAGGGTGGGACAAAGACCAGCACAGTATCACACGTCCTTATATGGGCATAGCTTCGCCCTTTGTGATATATTTATTGATTGTTTATTTTGTATCGGCCCCCCAAAGTTTGCCAAACTGACCAATTTGCTCATAACTAACACCACACACACACCAAAGTTACCTTTTCATCATCAGAGCTGGAGACTGATATATTGTCCACTTCATCATCTGATTCTATTGTTCGCACTAAGTCCATATTCAAGAAAATGGGAGCAAAATGGAGTACAAAGTGTACTGTAGTCCAACTTCCTGCTCAAACAAATGAAATGGACTTTGAATATTTTCACATGTGCGTGCACAATATTGTACTTCTTCAAGGCCGTATAAGTAAGGTATAAGTAAGGTACTTATTGTCCTTGGTGGGATAGAGCGCGTAGCTGCACAATATTGTATAAATCGCGTATTTTCCAATGCAATTCAATGCCAAGGCCCTAGATACTATTCAATGACGCCATGTGCGATCGCCATGTGTGTGTGATGCACAGTAATTTCATATCTGACGCATTTGCCACAATCAAAGGAAGTTGGGGCTACTAAATATAAATCACGATTTAATTCGATATATGGTTTCGAGAAGAAGAAAAAACGTGAAATTTAATTAGTAAAAAAAAAAAATGGAACTTTTAACAGAAACAGCTCTTATCGCTTACACTTAACACATCTGTACTATTACAGGACTTTTATAAGTGACAGTAACTTACCAGAGCCCGTGTATCAGAATATTAGGACCTTTGAGGCCTATGCAAAGTTAATCGAGCAGTTCACATGTTAATGAAAAAAATACAATATCAATAAGCCTTAATTAGTTTCGCTGAATGTTTTTGACTTAAATTGTTGCATTGATTGTTGCATTACATTGACTGGCATTATAGTTATGACGTCAAATGCACCATATTGCTCAATTCTGCTACTTTAGTGAGATTGATTATTCCATCCTTGGGATAGGCGTCAAATAAACACCGTGTCAAATGTCAAAGCCGTCTCGGCTTTTTTGTTCGCCGGTGTTGGGGTGTATTGAAAGATGCGTGTTGAGTCGATTTATTGATCGTATCGGGCATCAATTATCATTTTTCGTAATGGCTAACGTCTGCCTAACAATCTGCTTTAGGATTTGAGTCCATGAATTAGCCTTTGTCGTTCAATAACCTGGATATGACGAGCCACTACAATGTTCCGAATTGGTAAGATTATATTGATTATCAATATTATAGTGTTACTTACGTACCTCTCACTATGTTGACATGTTATAGTGAGCAATAGCCCGTTGCTATTGGGTCTTAAGTTAATTGAAAGTATTATTGATTATGTTGCAGAGTCATCCCTGCACATTGACATGCTGGAAATTGAGTCTTAGATACTTTCCACCATCTGGAAATATAGTTTTGAAATCAAAATGTATTGTGTGTGTGCTATTGGTGGTGTGTATTGGTATCTGGGTTTTGAAACCCTTTCATACTGGTAATACTATGAATGTGCCTTTATTTCAGGGCTGGGAAGGCCCCTGTTGGTGTTCACCTGGATGTACTGAAGGGAGAGAAGCTGGCTCAGAAGCTGATGGTTGATGAAAAACGGTGCTATTTGTTTGGTCGGAACCCTCAGCTGAACGACTTCTGCATTGATCATGGCAGCTGCTCTCGGGTCCATGCCGCCCTGGTGTGGCACAAGCATCTGGATCGGGCATTCCTCGTTGATCTTGGCAGCAGTGAGTCAAGCTCTGGAGATGTTTTCATATTACTGTCCTCAGTCCTGCATCTCCAAGTGATGTCCTTTTGTTCATTTATACAACTCCATTGGAGTCATGGGCATCAAAAGTGTGAGCACATGGGGGCCTTCAGATTTCAACATTAGGGCTATGGATTTTGCATGGAAAGAATCCAGGGTCCTAGGATTGCTTTGAAACCAGGGTGCAGAGTGGAAAATTCGGCTTAAAAATAACCATGAAGAGTGGAAAATTCAGCCTGAAAATAACCATGAAGAGTGGAAAATTCAGCCTAAAAAAGGCCATATGTTGTACCAGGCTTTGCCAAAAACTCACTCATCAGAATCAGCTCCTAACCTGTTTTGTTTTCATCCACAGGTTAATATTAGCATTAGTAATATGAGTACTAGGGTTATAGTTATCCAATACATCTTGATGTAGGGAGTGGAAAATGCACAGTAAAACTTTGGGAAAGAGTGGACAAATATTACCCACAGGGTGTCGTTTTCCACCCAAATTTCGCAATCCCAGGACACTGAAAGAATCAGTTAATCATATTTGCTGTTTGCTGTTGATTCTGAGTTACTTGACTGAGCTGTTTGCTGAGACAATTCTGAGTTAATTCTTCCATCATTTACTTGACAGCATTATCCACATTAGCTCATCAAATTTGATAAATCATGAACTGAAAATATCACTCCAAACTGGCATGTTTTTCCCAATTAGTATGATACCTACTGAGCTATTGCAGCATCACAAACTCCACACTATATTGACTTCATTGGGACATCTTTTTAAGACCAGAGTTGACTCATTTCTCCCAGCATTTCACAATTTATTCATCCTCAATTTTTGTTTCAGCAAGTCTGGAATCAGGACTATGGCCTCCAAACATGTTAACTGAGGGCTGCAGCCCCCCCCCCCCCCCCCTGTGAAGCTGCCACCCCCCCCCCCAGTTGAGCTGAAACCGGGTCACTGTGGTGGGGGGAGGTAATTGTCATCGCATCTGTATAAAAACGACATACTCAAATCCAGTCTTGGAATTTTGGGCATTTTCTGGACTTTTTGGGTCCAAAGAATTTTGCTCTCTTCATTTTTTTCTGGAAATTTGATCTCTTTTCACATAATCTTACCGACATCGTAGCTAAAATAAAAGTTTATTTTCTTCACAAGGATTTAATGTCTATTACAAATAAGGAATTTGTTCTTTCCAAGTAAAATAATTTTTCTAAAATAAAAACCTGAATTTTCCTAACAATAAAATTGTACTCTCCACCTATGGCTTTTTACTCTGGGACCAGGTCATGAAACGAAAAATCCAACACTGCTCGAATCAGCGAAAAGGAAAAAAAGAACAATTGATGCAGATTTCAAGGGAAAGAACGGTACTCATAGTGAATAAGACTCGATGGTTAATTTGTTCAGAAATACCACTTCAGTTTTAGTGCAGGGAAGTACCTACTCTGACTAGTGTTCTGACAATACCTAATAAGCAATGTCCTGATCTCATCCCATCACGTGACAGTCACGTGACACTTTGGGTAGGGGGCGGTGATTTGTGATGCTGGACTGACAATGTCCTGATCTCATCCCATCACATGACAGTCATGTGACATTTTGGGTAGGGGCGGTGATTTGTGATGCTGGACTGACAGCTGGAATTTTTGACATTCGGTTCGACTATTGACGGCGAATTGTATTTTCAGGTTGGGGGGGGGGGGGACAAGCAATCTCCTAGGCCCTACATCGTCAGGACCTTTTTGAGGCTGTGGGCTTGGCTGATCGAGAGGGTTACTGCAAGTTTGGTAACGATGCTGGCAATACCTAGTTAACGAAATACTGTGAAGTAAGGAGAGTAGGCAAAATAGGCCCACAGTATCTCTTGTATTAAGTTAACTGGATCCAGAGCCAGGACCTGCTGTTCACAGTTTTTGGGTCTTTGGGCTCATGTGGTGAATCGAACCCAGAGGCGGTGGAAGCGGAGGGCAGGGGAGCCACTGCCCCCCCCCCCCCCCCCCCACACACACACAACACTCAAGAAATTGGGGAGGCAAGCATACTATTTACTCCCCATAACATATCAAGTGGGACCGGCTGAAAGATATAATTTAATTGAAGACAAATCGGTTAGTAGGGCAATACGTAAGGTCCGATCAGGCCTGGCGTGGGCCCTCTCAGACCGGCATGGGGCCCGTTAAGACCGGCCGAGGCCCATCGCCAGATGCGGGGGGGGGGGGGGCATTAGGGCCTTGCCCCAAAATGAATGAAATTAGATCGAAACTTGACGCATTTCCTGATATGAAAGAAAGTGCAACACCTTGTATAAGAGAAAGTGTCTTTTAACTCAGTCCTTAAAGGGAATGTTTCACCTTTGTATTAGTTTTAAACTGAGATACCCATTATCTTGGGCCATTATTGAAATGTCTAAATTACTAAGGTAATTTTTCCCCAAACTTAACCGTTTTTAAGCAATTTAATTTACCATATGCAAAATGACTCCAGGCTGGTGCAGCCACTGATTGACACTTCTTCAGCCAATCCCACGTTGTCAGCCAATCAGCGGCGGTCTATAGATCAATAATGACGTCATTCGTCCAAATCCAACAACTTAATTTGTATAAAGTTAAGGGACTTTTCGAGTGAAAAATATCACCATCGTTTTCAGCAGCACTTACTTGATATTTGTTTACTACAACCAGCGTATATTTGACAACTTTCAGAAAGGTGAAACATTCCCTTTAAAAGAGAATGTTTCACCTATCTGAAAGTTGTCAAATACACGCCGGTTTTAGTCGAAAATATGGAGTAAGTACTGCTGAAAACGATGGGGATATTTTTCCTCTCTATTTATGTTTATCTCCCGGGAGTTACTGGGGTATATTCCATAACGCGACGTACTGGGGAGAGGGGGGGTATTTTGCCCCCCCCCCCATCTCCGGAACTACTGGACCGAGTTATAACAAAAACGCCATTCGATAGCCCTGGAAAATTGATCGAGGGAAACCTAATACTGTTGACCTCGGGGTCACCGATGACGTCACAGGTCACGTCAGATACGAAATGTTTGACCGTGTCTTAAAGGTCTCGATGGATGGAATTGTCGCGCAAAATTGCGATATTAAACGCATAAGCTGTCGATAAATCTGTATGATTCGTGTGTTTTACACTTCTAAGTACCTTTCTAAGCTGTTTATGACCTTGGGTCAGGTCAAGGACATCCGAGGTCACGAGGTAAAACTGCAGATTACGGTCATTTTGCGCTGTAACATATGTTAATGGGCTCGTTTTTCGTCTAGAACGAGACAAAATGACGTTAGAATATTGTTTGTTCCATAGAAATAGATGTAAAAAGCAAAAACGGAAATGCATTTGTTATGCATGGTAATGCTGTGAGGTGGTCGAATTTTTACTTTGAAAGGTCATAAGTCAGTCATTTTTTTACGATATAGACTTCAAAATTGGTGCACATGTTCACTGGCCACGTCTCGATCACATATATTCCGGTTTTTGGATAAATCGGATTTTTTATAAAAAAATATTGTTTAAAAAACAAAACTGTCTTCGGATTTCTAAAATTTGTGAATTTCAACGAGTCTATTATGAGTCATCTGATATATGACGATTGAATTGATCTTAACCCTATTAGTGGCAGGCTCCTGACTACCCCTATTAGTGGCAAGGGGGGGGGGGGGGGGGTGGATCCCCCCCCCCCGGAGATCTCGAGATCCACCCTTCCGATTTTCAAAAATCAAACGGCGTTCGAATCCCTTCAACACGATATACATGTAAAAAAACAAATCCTAAATTTTGTATAGGGGGGAAACGGGGGCAAAAACTAACAACATTAGAGGTATATTTGATCCACCACAGCTGCCATGTTTATCAACGGATTTGAACGCAAATAATGGGGGATCGATCAATATTGAATTGGGGATTGATATATGATGGTGACTTTTGCAAATTCAAAAATCATAGGCGTTTGCAGGTCACTAAATATGGGGGTGAAATAAATGCGCAATAAAGCCGTTTTGTGTTGTCTTTTTTAGATAAATTAAATGGTGCGTTATGGTGACATCAGACACACGGTTATAAAACATATTTGTATCCATAGGCGGTGCCAGGTTAGCGAAAAAGGGAGGCAAAATATATAACAAATAACTTCCTGGAAACCTCCCCTTTTCAAGTCCATGAAACCGCCTCTGCCGTGCAATGTTTATTATAGTTCACTAACATCAACTAATTTGCACTTGTTTCAACCACCGTAAACCTATGTAACTCCTTTATACTTCAGGCAGTTAGGAATAAGCCGTGACGATCGCATCTCCGTATTATCGCCAAATGTCGCCGGAGAGAAAAAAAACGGGGCCTGGAACCGCCTGTTAAAGGGAATGTTTCACCTTTGTATTAGTTGTAAATTGAGATAGCCATTATCTTGGGCCGGTATTGAAATGTCTATATTACTAAGGTCATTTTCCCCAAAACTTAACCGTTTTTAAGCAATTTAATTTACCATTTGCAAAATGACTCCAGGCTGGTGCAGCCGCTGATTGGCTGACACACTTTTTCAGCCAATCCCACTTTGTCAGCCAATCAGCGTCGGTCTATAGGTCAATAATGACGTCATTCGCCCAAATCTAAAAACTTAATTTGTTTAAAGTTAAGTGACTTTTCGAGTGGAAAATATCACCATCGTTTTTTTCAGCAGCACTTCATATTTTCTACTACAACCAGCGTACATTTGACAACTTTCAGAAAGGTGAAACATTCCCTTTAAGGTTAGGAACTCAAAATGTTGACTCCATATGCGGAAATCAATTATAGGAAAAGTCCCAAAATTGCATGTGTCTGCTCCAAGCCGTTCCGGAGATATCTGCGAAAAACCTGAGGGGTGGGCAGAATCCCCCCTGCCACTAATAGGGTTAAAGGGAGATAATCACTTTTTTATTTTTTTAGCAACAATTTATTTGGCTACCGCTATGGTATTAAAATTATATGATCTAAATTTAAGAATTAAATACAAATATTTCCTAATTCAAAGTTGGAAGTTTGGGAGAATTCATGATCGATATTTTGGAAAGCGCAACATCTGGCGTTTTTGCATCAATATGTTCAACGTTGTTGAATGGGCACTATAAACAACTCGCCGACACTAAATAGGTTGCAGTCCGGGGCCAACATAAAAAGGCGATTTCAATGCACTTTTGTCAAACGATTGTTGATTGTTCATAAACGTTTGGCACACATTCGCAAAAGATACGAGTGCAGGAAACATATTGCATACCTTCATGATAAAAAGCAATGCGTAGGGAGGCTAATTTACTGAATTCGTTACCGAGTAATTGCTGCTTATAAGCGTGGATCGCTTATCAACTATGACTTCAAATATCTCTCGGTAGGAATTGTTATATGCAAAATGTTTTGAATTTACAATATATTTTGGTCTCGGCTTATCGATTTCAGGTGCTAACTCCAGTTTTGCGAAAAGGTGATTATCTCCCTTTAAAAATTGTACCTTTGTCAGCGTTTTCCGCAATCCCTTTTTGTCAACAAAAACCGCAGAACATGACGTCATTGTGACGTCATTCCCGGTTGACCTATCATCACCTCATCTTTTTCCTTTGACCAAAATGTGTAAAATGGATGTGAAAGAGGGTACTGAAAGTTTGGTGACGATACTCGTGTTAATTTAGGAGATATTGCAAAATAACGGGAGGGGTAAAATACCCCCCCCCCCTCCCTGCAACTCGCGGGTTAACTTCATAAATATTAACTTTTATTTTATTTGGGATTATGTCATTATTGAGCTATAGAGAGAGCTAATAGAGAGCTATAGTGAAAACCTTTAAGCTGCCAAATGATATGGCACAATCTTTTCAGACAATTATGGTGACTTGAATGCAAACATTGTGGAACTGTGTCGTCTCCCGCAAAGAACACAATGACGAGTGCGAGGCATTGCGATAGCTCAATATTTAAAAAAAAAATCCATAACTCGACTTCAAACAACGTGAAAAACTTAAACTTGGACCGCAACCTATCGCATTGTTTACATCGTTCTCGCAGCGGGTAATCCAGCCAAGGTTCGATAAATACAGGTCGTGGGACCCCCAGGACCAACAACCTTGAAGTGGCTGTCAGCCAATCAGTGCCGGCACTATCATAGACCCCATTTTGCAAATGCGAAATTCAATTGCTTAAAAACGGATAAGTTTTTGGGAAAGTGGTTAATAATGTAGACATTTCAATAACGGACAAAGATAATGGATATCTCAGTTAAAAGCCAGCACAGGTGAAACATTCCCTTTAATGGACACATTATCACATCACATCACACATTATCACATCACATCACACATTATCACATCACATCACACATTATCACAGCAAAGTCCGATGAGTATTTTCATTGTGTAAGACCTTTTGATTTATTTTTTTTGACTAATTTTTGACCGTTTTGGATCCTTTAGTGGCCATCTCAGCCCTGGCAAGGGCGATCTCAAATTCCGAAAATAGAAACGATTCATTAAATAAATATAAGCTTATGAGGACTTCACAAACCTTAAGATATATGATGGTGACGTGCACGGTGAATGTGCGTAAAGGACTTGAAGTCGTATCTTTATAACTAACCGACTTATGACTTCAAAGGAAAAAATAGTCACTTTTTGAGCTATTAAGTATGCTTTACCTATGTCATTTATTTTCGCCTCGTAAGTAAATTATTATGAAACAGCAATGTTCTAACTTTTAAGGCCGTTTTTCGCATGCAAGACGAAAAACAAGCCCATAAACATGTAGTGCAACGCCTTATGACGTAATCAGCCGTTTGACCTCGTGACCGAAGATGGCCTTGACCCGAACAAGGGTCATTACAAAACTAAAATGGTATCAGTTCAGCAGTGTCAGACGCAAAAACCATACCGATTTATGGATCACCGATTCTTCTTATAATGCGTTAGTTTGTCCAAAAACTGGCACCAACAAGACCTTCATGACATGGCATAACAATTTGTTTATCTAACTTGTGAAGTCATCAGTGTCCTGGATGCCAGCAGGAATTACTTCCCTGGATACTTTTTTGCAGATGTGTCGAATACCGTTTCAGCTTTTTTTTTATAGTTTGCATAATCTGGCTATTAGATCCGGAGATATGCGAGGGGCAAAAATGGCACCATCCATTAGGTTGCGTTATGAAATTTCCCTAGTAACTGGCGGATTAAGGCATTTAGGTTACCTGGACCAGTTTCGCTGTGCTCAGATGAGTTACCCTGTGCTGTGTCAGTTATAGGGTGTATTATCAGGACTCATTTAAATGACGTACCCGATTAACAAAGATGAAATAAATAGCAATTATAGGTACTTATTTTCACAAGGGAAATAAATGGTCGCAATGTTAAAAGTGAAATTTTCACCTTTGTTTTTGTATATGTGATCATGGCCCGTGACCGAAAATTAATATAAAAGATAAATAAATGCACTAAAACTTAAATGGTAATTTTGTAAGGTTCATTCCACGATAGATCGATTACAAAAAGAAAATTACACCATCATATTGTATTTCTCTCCGTAATTTGGTCTAGGGGTTATCATAGGCGGGGAAGCCATCTGTGCCAACTAAAAATTATCCGAGTAGCCGTTTTCAAGATATAGCCTCGGGCACTTTTCGGAGGTCACTGATATATGTCACTGGCCTACATTTGGCGGCTCGTAGTTCACAAACCATCATAGTTACGACATCAAACCTGTACATTGAAGAAACTTACATTGAACCGTGGGACATTTTTGCCTTCTCGGATTTGTGTTGGGGGTGGGTGACACGTGACCGCTTGGCCTATTTTGTGATGAGTGACTAGGATAATTCCTCAATTGAAAGTCGCATTTACGTTTGAAGACGATTCAAGACTGCTCAATGTTCTTTCAGATAGACAAATACAAAAATACAACACAAAAATGGTTTTCGGCCTCGAAATAGGATTTTTGAGCCTCCTAATAGATAGATCGACAAAAACACCATCATATTTATTTCTCTGTAATTTGGTCTGGGGGGGGGGAAGGGGTATCATAGGCGGTGAAGCCAGCTGTGCAACGAAACAATAATCCGAGCAGCGGTTTTCAAGATATATCCTCTGACACTTTTCAGAAGAGAGCCGCCTAGAGTCGATATTGGGAGGCTCAAAAATCCTATTTGGAGGCCGAATGCCAATTTGTTTATTTGTTTATCTGGAAAAACATTGACCAGGCTTGAATCGTCTTCAAATGGAAATTCGACTTTCAATTGAGAAATTGTCCTAATCACTCATAAAAAAATAGGTCAAGCGGTCACGCGTCCCCCCGAAATAAAAATGTTACTCGGTTCAATGCGAGGTTCTTCAATATATGGGTTTGATGTCGTAACTATGATGGTTTGTGAAGTACGAGCCGCCAAATGTAGCGAGCCGCTGAGAGACCTACGAAAAGTGACCGAGACCCTCTTGTGAAAGTGCCCTCTTGAAAACCGCTGCTCGGATTATTTTTCGTCGTTGGCACAACTGGCTTCCCCGCCTATGATAACCCCCTAGACCAAATTACAGGGAGAAATTAAATATGATGGTGTTTTTTTTTGGGGGGGGGGTCGATTTATCACATTAGGAGGCTCACAAATCCTATTCCGAGGCCGAAAGCCATTTTTTGTATTTTTGTATTTGTCTATCTGAAAGAACATTGACCAGGCTTCAATCTTCTTCAAACGGAAATTCTACTTTCAATTGAGGAATTGTCCAGGTCACTCATACAAAATATATCAAGCGGTCACGTGTCCAAAAAAAATCCGAGATTGCTAAAATGTGCCACGGTTCAATACAAGTTTCTTCAATATACAGGTTTGATGTCGTAACTATGATGGTTTGTGAACTACGAGCCGCCAAATGTAGGTCAAATTCCAAAAATGGTGACATTTGGCCATATTTGACCTTCATGACCTCGTTTTATCTTGAAGATATTGCCCGAAGGTCAAGCAAATTTTAGAAAATGTAGATCATCATAGCACCTACTTACCTTATAAGTTGCATTATTCTAGCTCTCATACTTTCGGAGATCTCGGGGGGGGGGGGGGGGCACTAAAGTGCCCCCCCCCCCTCCACTGCGTGTTAGTGGCATACCCCTCTCCACTGCGCCTGTTAAAGCTTAAGGCATTCCGAGCCCATCTTCTGTTATCCACATCTCTCTATATGACCTAAAATCAGATATAATTATGTCAGTACATCATGTTACATAACATTAGTGTCCTGTTCGTGAAACATATTGTACAATAATG
>JAXIVJ010006629.1:0-65711 GCA_036785665.1 Chirona hameri
GGATTTTGAACCAATGGCTACGCCAGACGAGGAACGAGCCTTCCTTGCAATTCTGTTACCAAAAACATGATGCGTTTCAGTGGCGGTCGGTTCAAATAGCGAAAACGAAGTGCGGTAGAAATACTAATGACGTATGCGAAACGTCACGAGATTTGTCCCTTTATAATAGGGCTGTTCCAGCGCCCTCATCCGCCCTTTCCCGGAATAGGTTGAGGAGTGCCCGGTGGAGGTGCGGTGGAGGGGCGCGCGGGAACGAGCGGTAGAGACTCGGTGGAATTATCAGCTGTTGGCCATCCTTTGTTTGGGTGCGAATTCACGGTCACGGTCTCCGCTGTAATGCGGACCGCACACTGGGCCATTCGTCGAGCGATATCACTGCGACATTCTGCGGTTCCGCGGTGTTTAGCACAGCAAAAGCTCGTCCGGACCAGCTTTATTCCGCGATATCGCGCGCCGAATGACGCAGTGTGCGGCCGCCTTAAAGGAAATAGTTCACCTTCAACATTAGTTTTAAACTGAGATAGTAGTTTTGTAGCCTGTGTTGGGAAACCCCTATCTGCAAGTTTTCTTGACTGAAAAGACTTTCCAGCCGAATATATTTGATTTTTTGGCGAAGGAATACGGTGCTGGCGAAAGAATGTTGTGCTGGTTCTAGACCGGGCAGAGGCTATACCATCAGCCAATCAGCTTGCAGCTGGTGCTAGCAAGCGATCGCCGGCCGCCGGTTGGCACATCTCCAATGCGAGTCTATCTTTACGCGACTACTTTCGAATCTGATTGGCTGAACCATTGTTTACATTCGCGTGACGTCAGGACTCTGACTCAGAGAGTATGAATATAGTTTTGATAAACAATAAAAATGTACGGCCTTCTGTCCTGAATCGGCGCGATATAAGGCCATTTTTAACAATATAAAAAGAAATTGTATTAAAAAATATAATCAAATCGTGTTGGGTAAAATTTTCGCAAGGTGAACTATTTCCTTTAATACATACATTATTTTATTCCTCGCAGTTTTGCGTTTTACCGTGCGTGTCAGAAATTTGTTGAGGTATTTTTATCCACCGTGCGTTTAACATAGATCTAAACAACAATGGAATCCAAGCAAAAGCTGTCCACAATGCTCTTCGCGAATGGCGCCGACAAATGTTTACAAAAGTGTGTCACTGGTGCGCCATAGCTGCCGTAAACCGAATTTGCCCGATCTCATCCGCTCAACGAGCGGTTGAGATTTTGCTCATCCGATTGAGGTTGGTGGAGGCTCAACCAATTTTAGTTGAGGCGCGGGAACGGCCGGTGGAGAAAATAAGGCCTCAACCTAATCCGGGTGAGGGCCCTGGAACAGCCCCAATAGCTCCCAATAGCTCCAACGGGTTTTGCGTTGAAACTCAGCAATTAGGTCGTTTTGGTAGGAAAAATGTCAGATTTGGAGATTTCTCAGTACTGCTGACAATCTGGCTATCTCAGTTAAAACTAATGCTAAAGGTTCACTATTTCCTTTAACCGATAAGAAGTTACTCACGAAAAGCATTTGGAAGAAAATGCCATCGTGACCTTTAGTGAACTATGGAGCCTAAACTATTGATCTGACCTAAAATTTGTTGTCACCAACGGCAATGACATTTTTCATGAGCTTTCAATTGTGTTTTCCGTTTCTTCCTAACTATCATAGTTCCCGAGATATTTTGGGGGTTTCTGGAGCAAAGACCTAACCATGGAAAATTTGACATTTGATGACCTCTGGTGACCTCAATATTGACCTGAGCCAAGACATGGCAGGAATAGTTTCGATATTATTTTTGACGGACTATCGAACTTTTTTTTTGTATTTCGCTTACTCCTCATATGAACCGAGGTAGAAGGGGGGGGGGGGGTGTTCAGACGTCCCCCTCCCGGCACGGCGAAGGTGGTGCCGAGCACCGGCAGGCGCGGGTTAATCTATCGTCAGGTCAGAAAACGCATTCTAACCCATTAAGTTGGAAAACATCCGTCATTTTCGCGTGTCATTCCCATAATCATCATACAGTTATTTTGTTAAACCTCTCACAGAGCTCTTAAAACACCGAATCGTCGAAACAACAAGCCAAGTATTTACCATCGTAGTATACGAGATGCTGTTCTGAAATGTATCTATTTTTGCAACTCACATGTCATGATCATGGTCCGCCCCTGTAGCTCAGTTGGGAGAGCGCCGGACTTCTGAGCTCACCCGGTAGTGGCAGCCCGGGTTCGAGTCGCTTCGGCGCTCGCTATTTGCCCCTGACTGGGTTGGCCTGTGGCTGGTGGCAGCGGTCGCACTCAAGGTCAAGTGACGTCAGAGGGCGGGGCGAACTGTGTCCAGGTATGTCGGGCACGTACAACTTTCGTTTCTAAATTCTGCCGGACGCCAGGAATTGCTTGATCGGGTGGTGGGGTCAGGGCCTGCGCAACAAGCTATGCTTAGCGCGGGGCTGACCTCGGAAATCCATCTATTCAAAAACATTCGGACTAAATAAAAAACAAATGATACCATATATGACAATATCATACATACTATTTTGTATTTACCCACTGGCACATTTGCGAACGTGGGAAGAGATTTAAATCTAGTCTGATTGAATTTAACAATGCCTTTCAAAAGTTTGAATCGGATACTCAGCGGGGAAAGTCATGATATATTATTCAAGCATTGTGCTGACGTTAAATTCGTTCTATGGTGGGGCTATACGCTGGCACTCTTGGCTGTCCAATAACGATCACTGGGGAGAGAAACAGCCACTAAATTATACACCTATATACACCGTACACCGCCTGTCGTTGTATTTTTTGCACACCATAACCTGCAACTACGTCGACGCTCGGTAATTACTGAATCAGAGGGTAGAATGCGCGGTTATTCCACAAAGGCATTTACTCTATTATTCAATCACACTACAGGTAATCCATGGTGAAGAGATGTGTTGTGCTACAGCGTTACTGTTCGAGCTGGTCGTTCCCGTCATACAATTTTCAGGAATTGTTGTTGGGCGTACACCAGCCTAACAGATGAAGGTACGTATTTATAAGAAATGAGGAACGTATTTATAACACTATCCGAAGACCGGAAATATAAATTGCTGAAGTACAATGCAGCATCTTTAGAATTACAAACTACTCGTGCATAATGAAATGCTAATCAAAACTGATGTAGCTCTCCTGAAACTAAAACAAACGATGCAGCAATTCCGAATCTCATCCTCAATTTCGCACATCCGTGAGATAACCAACGACCCACTTCTCCTTTGCAGAGTGATGGGGTTCGTGAACAAAATCATATCTCGACTGGATTCCGAGGACAAATACGAGGCCTTGATGACCGAGCTCGGATGCCGGCACGTCTCCTATGGCGCCAAACCGCAGTATATTGATGTGAGTATTAGAGGTGGACAAATACCGAGCTCGGGTGTCGGCACGTCTCCTATGGCGCCAAACCGCAGTATATTGATGTGAGTATTAGAGGTGGACAAATACCGAGCTCGGGTGCCGGCACGTCTCCTATGGCGTCAAACCGCAGTATATTGATGTGAGTATTAGAGGCGGACAAATACCGAGCTCGGGTGTCGGCACGTGTCGTACGGCGCTAAACCGCAGTATATTGATGTGAGTATTAGAGGCGGACAAATACCGAGCTCGGGTGTCGGCACGTCTCCTATGGCGCCAAACCGCAGTATATTGATGTGAGTATTAGAGGTGGACAAATGCCGATCTCGGATGCCGGCACGTCTCCTATGGCGACAAACCGCAGTATATTGATGTGAGTATTAGAGGTGGACAAATACCGAGCTCGGGTGTCAGCACGTCCCCTATGGCGCCTAACCGCAGTATATTGATGAGTATTAGAGGTGGACAAATACCGAGGTCGGATGCCGGCACGTGTCGTACGGCGCCAAACCGCAGTATATTGATGTGAGTATTAGAGGCGGACAAATACCGAGCTCGGGTGTCGGCACGTCTCCTATGGCGCCAAACCGCAGTATATTGATGTGAGTATTAGAGGTGGACAGATACAGAGCTCGGGTGTCGGCACGTGTCGTACGGCGCTAAATCGCAGTATATTGATGTGAGTATTAGAGGTGGACAAATACCGAGCTGGGATGCCGGCACGTCTCATATGGCGCCCAACTACAGTACATTGATGTAAGTATGATGGTAGGATGGATTGATACATGATGTAAAGACATAAAGACATAAAAGAAAAGTGCAACAAAGAGCCTCTTGGGCCCATCCGAGGTTGCACCCCACCCCACCCCCCACCCCCCTCCACCAGTCTCGCCCCTTCAAATCACCTTACTCTACCTGCATAAAAGAAGGCTAATCCCACGAGTATTTATGAACTAATCCCTTCTCTGTAAAGTATTTATCTAATCTAATTTTGAAGGAAGCAAGTGTCACTGCATCAGCGACATCCCCTGGTAGCATATTCCAATGTCCTACAACCCTTCTACTGAAAAATGACTGTCGTAGGCTAGTCCTACTTTGTTTCATAATGAGTTTTTGCTGATGACCTCTACCTCGATTTTCCCTATTGAACTCAAACATACCCTTTAAATATCCAGAATGCTGACTATTTACAAATTTGAAGACTTCAATTATATCTCCTCTTAGCCTTCTATATATAAGTGAAAACATACCCAATTTCTTTAATCTATCTTCATAAGGTAAACTACCAAGACAATTAACCATTTTTGTTGCCCTTTTTTGAACTCTTTCTAACAACCAGCAATCTTTCTCATATGTTGGAGACCAGGCTTGTACACAATACTCTAAATGTGGTCTAACGTATGCACAATACAGTTTTGTTATTACCTTTTCACTCTTGTAGGAAACATTTTTGTTAATGGCCCCTAGCATTCTAAGTGCCTTTTTCCTAGCTTCTACAACCTGGTCTGACGCTGATAGTCTATTGTTTACCACGACACCTAAATCTCTTTCCTTTTCAATCTGCTCCATTTTCTGCCCACCCATTGCATACCTATGTTTACTGCTAACCCATCCAGCGTGCATAATCTTACATTTACTCAAATTGAATTTCATCTGCCATGCTTCAGACCACTCTACTAGCTTGTCCAGATCTGATTGAAAAACATCCTGATCATGTTTTCCTCTAATAATCCTGACAACTTTTAGATCGTCTGCAAATTTCAAGACTTTGCTGTCTATACTGTTCTCAATTGCATTCACAAATATTATAAAAAGCAATGGGCCCAGGACTGAGCCCTGTGGAACCCCACTGAGAACCTCCTTCCATTGTGATTGGCACCCATTCAATATAACCCTTTGCTGGCGTCCTGAAAGCCACGTTTCTATCTAATCCAGAATCTTGCCCCTGATCCCATGAATTTTAAGTTGCAACCCCAGTCTTGTATGGGGGACTTTATCAAATGCTTTACTGAAATCAAGAAAAGCTACATCTAGCTGTTTACCCTGATCAAAGCTATCTGTTGCAACATCAAAAAACTCCAGAAGATTAGTTAAACAAGAACGGCCCTTCCTAAAGCCATGCTGTGTATCCTTGATGAGTTCATTTTGCTCCAAGAATTCAACAATCTTATCTTTGATGATTGATTCAAGCACCTTGCAGACTAATGAGGTCAGACTAACCGGTCTAGAGTTTTCCTCTTTACTTCTATCTCCCTTTTTATGAATAGGAACAACATTTGCTCTTTTCCAATCAAGTGGAATTTTACTATCTGCGAGTGATTTAGAAAATATTATGGCTAATGGAACCGACAACTCCCTTTCAGATTCTCTTAAAAGTCTAGCATGGATTTCATCAGGTCCTTCTGCCTTGTTAGGCCTTACTTTCTTTAGATATTCTAGAACAAGTTCACTACTTATGCCACCTAGCTCTCCTATAGTCTCCTCTGTCTCTGGCTCAGGCTGAAGTGCTGCAATACTACTCTGGTCCTCGATAGTAAAGACAGATTGAAACTGATCATTAAGCACTTCAACAATTTCACTGTCCTTGCTAACTAACACATCATCTACCTTAAATGGACCTATATTTTTGGAAACTGTACTGAACTTATACAAACTGAAGAACTTCTTACTATCTGCATTACAATATCTAGCTAAATCAAGTTCCTTTGCCCTTTTAGCTGCTCTGACCTTTTTCTTAACTGAATTTCTTGCATTCTGGTAGGCCTTTTGATTTATATCTAGTGAAGATCCCTTCAAAATGCCAAATGCACTTCTTTTAGCTTGTATAGCACTCCTTACTTCTGGGGTAAGCCAAACTGGTTTGCCCTTGGTTCTGTTACGTTTGTGCCTGAGGGGTATATGCCGATTCTGAATTTGGCTTAATCTAGCTTTGAAAACATTCCAGGCCTCACATGCATCTAAACCTGCCAACTCAACGTTCCATTTTATCTGTGCGAGGTCATTTCTAATACCATCAAAATCAGCCCGGCTGAAGTTTGGAACCATAATAAGGTTATCTTTGGGCCTCATTTCTGATGAGGTATTGAATTTAACCATATTGTGATCACTGGTTCCTAGACCTTCACAAATACTTATGTCACTAACTAGATCACTGTTGTCTGAGAATACAAGGTCTAGAATGGAGCAATGTCTGGTTGGCCCTGTTACAAACTGATGCATGAAAAGCTCCTCTTCAAAGATTTGCCTATACAACCTACACTCATTTGTTTCCTCTGCTATACTTTCGTATCCTCTTAAGTTAAAATCTCCCATAATAAGACACTGAGCCCGAAAGTTCCTACGTATTTCCTCACAAATATCTTGATCTGTTTCAGCTTGGGAGTTCCTTGGAAGATTCCCTGGTCTGTAAAATGCACCTATCCTCAACGTTCCTCTGTTTCCTGCACCAATTTTAATGTCAAGCCAGATTGATTCTACTTCTTTTACTTTACTAGAATCATCAACTCTAGTAGTGCAGTACAAGCTATTTACATATACAAACACTCCGCCCCCCTGCCGTGATTCTCTGCAGTATGAGAACATGTTATACCCTTGTAACTCGAAATCCTGTAGCCTATCCCTATTATACCCCTCACTAACCCATGTCTCGGTTACACAAATTATATCAGGCTTTTCAAAGGCAGCATAACACTCAAACTCATCAAATTTAGACCTAATACTTTGGGCATTCAGCAACACACATGTGATCTTATACTTTGAGCTGACTCTACTAATTCTGAGGGAATTATGATCTACTGTCCTATTCTGACATGAACTTCTACCAATGCTTACTTCCTGATGCCCTAGTACTAGCGTCCCCGAACCCCCCCCCCCCCCCCCCCCCCCCCCCCCCCCCCCCCCCCCCCCTCCTACCTAGTTTCCCTGAATGACACTTCTGTAGGCATCTCCCAAAGCCCTTGCCCCCTCATCCGATAAGTGAAGCCCATCCTTCATATAGTACCTACGCCACTCATATAACTGATCCCATAAGTCTACATAACTAAGCCCCATAGCTGAACATAAGTTCTGAACTGAGCTGTTCACAGACAGAGCTCTCGAGTACCACTCCTCACTGGCTCCACAGCGAGGGAGGATGCCAGTCACAATGACTGGTTTCCTGGACTCCTTCAACCTCTGCAGCAGGCTCCGGTACTCCGCTACTATTCTCACACTCTGCCTAGGTCCTATGTCGTTCACCCCCCACCTGTAGTATAACTGTCTCCGGGCTACTCCTACCAAGTTCTGCCTCAATGACAGGGCCCATATCAGCTACTCTTGCCCCTGGTTTGACTATACATCTGTCCCTCTTCCCACAGAATGTTCGCCTTAAGGGCCTTACCCTTAAGTCCCCAACCACTAAATGCTGAACCTCTTCCCTGTCACTTTCAGCTGCTGACTCTAACGCACTGAACCTATTTGATATTGTAACCTGCGGATGTTCCCTGGGGCTGTACTGCCTGACTCTACCCTGAACTTGTGTCCATCCCTCCTGATCCCCTTCCCTCTTCCTCCTCCAGATTCTGCTACCACCCTCCATTACCCAGCACCCCTCCTCATCCTTACTGTCTGTGGCCCTAGCATTACTTTCCACAATGTTGAGTCTCCAGAAACGTGACCCTCCAACACACTTCCAAACCCCAGCCGCACTATCCACCTTTGCCTTATCCTCCTCCCTTATGCCCCTATCAGAACTACCACTGGTCCCTGATCCTGTAGGCTCCTTTTCTGACCCCCTAACCACGATATGCGCATACGTTCCTTGGTCAGGAGCTACACCCTCCTGCGGCTCATCTCTACACCTACACTTACTTAACTGCGCCTCAAGCTCCGCTACCCTAGCCTGGAGGGCCTCTAGCTCTGCTACCTTCGCCTGCATCCTAGTCATGCTCATTTGAATACACTAGTAACTTAGGTATATAACTTAGGTACTATGCACTTTTCAATACTTTACTAACTTAACTTAACTTTTTTTGTTTTTTTGTTTGTTTTTTCTTCTTCTAAACCTTAACTAGATCTAAGTAAAGCTAGTGACACAAATCAGCTATGAGTGCACCTAATACTAGACTAAATATCTAATCCTTAAATAAACTGAATACTAAATACACCTTAATTATCCCTAATTTTCTAAAAATATTTACTTATCCAACCCTGCAACTAATAACACAGAAATAAGACTAAGACAATTTTGGCGCACACAAGCTAGAATGAAAAGTCCTTTAAAAAGCAAGTAAGAGGTAACAGCTAACTATGAATGCTTAAAAATAATACCTAAACGATCCACAAAACTAAATATCTAATCCTTATATCTAAATCTAATGTGGTTCCTCAAAAAATACACAAAACAACAGAGCTATCCAACAGCTACTTAGCTTGTCTAAAGCGGTCCATCTTACATCAATATGTATGATGTCATATTGATGTAAGATGGACAGCTATCGAGCTCGGGTGTCGGCACGGCTTCTACGGTGCCAAACCGCAGTACATTGATGCCAATATTAGAGGTGGGCAAGAACGAGGCAACTGATGGCAGAGCTGGGATGGCATAACAACTGCATCACCAAACCACAGTATCACTAATAGAGATGGGCACAACAATCAATCAATGGTAGTGTTAGAGTGAAGACATGTTTTATCATGATTATCATGATATATTTTATATTTGTATCAAGAAAACATGTTTGTATCATGCTCTTATCAAGCCACAACACACCGGCGAAAGTAATATTGATGGATTAATATGATAGGCGTTCACCCGCCTTTGACTGGGGTCTCAGCCGAACGGCCTCCTGGTTATCTTCCGAACAAATGATTTCAGCGAGACGTGCAAGGCAGCATTCGAAAGCTCTTAATGAGATGCATCTAAAGTATACTCAAAATTTTCCAATTTAGGTCACGAGTCAGGTCACGGTTAGGTAAAATGTCAAAATCGGCGTATTTGAGTTTATGGGCCATACTTTCCATCAAAAGCCTTCGATTGCGACCAGTTTCACCCAAAGTGCTGCCAAAGGTATGATACATATCCCGCATGAGCTAAAGTGAGATTGTTGGCCAAGGTCAAGGTCAAGGTTAGGTCACAAAAGGTCACTATGCTCAAAATATCTACGAAAGTCATGCAACACATGTTTTATGAGTTATTTTCCACGTGTAATTCGATAGTGATAGTGATTTTACCACCTGACTTCATTTACGTGAAGTAAATGTCAATTTCAGGTCAAGTTCAGGTCACCGAAGGTCAAAATTTGTAATTGTTCAATCTAAACAAAAAAGCCATGTTGCTAGACCAGTTTTGTCTCAAAAATACAGTTGTGGCATTGATTTGTCTGTATCTAGTCAATAAAAGCCAAAAAACGCAATTTCAAAATAGGACGTCATAAGTTACCCATACTTTAGATGTCATAAGTCATTCAAAAATGGAGATATCGGATTGAAATGTGGCATGATAGTTGCCTAGGTATGGTTCTCTGACATATCTTCCGTTTTTTTCAATACTTTTGAAAATTCTGATTTTGTGATAATTTTCACCAATTTTTTTTTAGTTTTTGGGGTTTAGACACTAAAAATCTTAAAAATCCGAGATAGACAGTTTTTAGCCGTTGCAATTTGCTATCTTTTAGCGCTTTTCGATTGCATTTTTTCTTTAAATGTGGCATTTGTACGGCTTGTCAAATATAGCTGATTTTGGTGTAAAACTCGTGTGTCACTAAAACAAAGTCACTAAATTCGCTAAAACTCGAGATAAAAAATTTCGACAATTTTTTTTTGCACACAAGACGTAAGAATTATTTATAAGAAGGTACCCGAAGTTTCACGTTGATAGTGCTATTAGTTTTGCAGCTATTGCGAAAATTCATCAGGGGGGCGTTAAGCCCCCCCCCCCCCCGAGTCAATGGCGGGTTAAATCTTAGTTGATTTGTTCGTCAAACTCGTGCGTAATGACGTAACTAAATTCACTTTATTTCGAAACATGTTTAATCAAGTTGCTTCATGTTTGCATAGACGACGTCGAATTGATGACGGAAAAGGAATCCCAATTTTCACGTTAATAGCCAATTGTTTTGTTTTCGCTATGCGAAAGTTCGTCAGGGGGCGTTAACCCCCCCCCCCCCCCCCCCCCGGTCAATGGCGGGTTAATGGCAGAACTAGTATAGTAATGGCAGAACTAGTGTCAGCACGTTTCTTGTTAAACCGATGCGGAACATAACAAGTTGGTTTATGACGTGTTTCAAGTGAATGGTTATTTTCCGTCTTCTTTTTATGAACGTAGCCTGCCTGATATACATAGTCGGTTAAGTTTCTGTCATAACGACCCAACCAGGATGTGTGTAATATCAAATATGCATTCTCTGTTAGCGAAAATCTTTAACATATTGGCGTAATTGATCAAGACGAAAAGGAATTAAAGTATGTTGGCAAACTGAGAACAACCGGATCTCGAATAAGGTCCAGTGATTTACAGGGCGTACAATTTCAGGTTCTAAATTAGCCCCGCAGTTACTGGAGTATTTTCTATAATGCGACTTACTTGGGGGACTATTCCCCCCCCCCCCCTTCCTTGAATCTCCGAAACTATTGGACCGATTTAAAACAAAATAATAAGCGGTATTCGATAGCCCTGGAAAATGTATCGAGGGAAACCTAATATTGTTGGCCTCGGAGTCGCCGATGACGTCACAGGTCAGGGCAATGACGACATGTTTGACCGTGCCGTGAAGATCTCGGAGGATGCAATGGGGTGGGGAACAATTTTGTAAAGTACCAATTTTTGGGGTTCATAAAAACAAGGATAAATGTCCATAATGTAAATATTTGTTATTATAAAAAAGCGAAATGTAACTCAAAAGAAATTAAAAACTAGAACAATTAAGCTCATGTCCTTGTAGTTGTGACGTCATGACCATAGTGAAAATCAAAAGTGGCGCCACAAATCACGAGTGTCGTGACGTCACAAACAAAATCAAGAAAGTTTGTTTTCATATAAGAAGTTAACACGTGCCCTGGAGAGCCTCTGATAATTACACGCCCTGGGGGGCGGATTTCGCCCCCCCCCCCCTATGATCTCGAAAACCACGCAACGTAGCGACAAGCAGAAAACGACGTTAGATAGCTCGAGACAAGCTCTTTTGAAAGTATTCGTTCATTTTCTTTTCAGGTCAATATTGAGGTTACCGGAGGTCATCAAGGGTCAGATTTTCAAGTTTTCAAGACTTCGCTTCGAACACCCCCAAATATCTCGAGAACTATGATAGTTAGCAGCAAACGGAAGAAAAAATCGAAAGCCCTTGAAAAATGTAATCGACTCAGGTGTCCACAAATTCGAGCTCAGGTCAATAGTTTAGGCTCCAGAGGTCATCAAATGTCAAAAAGGTGATTTTTTTGCCAAACTGTTTTTCGCAAATAACTTTTTACCCAATACAAATAAAGCAATAGTGCTTACGTCATTGCGTTTTTCTCGTCAAGGCGCTTTGCATCATAGTCATGGTGACCGGGTTAGGTCAACTGAGAAATTTGACCTCAGGTCAAGGTCAAGTGGTGACCCAAGTTAGTCATGTTGCATATTGGGAGACGTGTCTTGACGATACAAACACACGGACATCCAACACATTGGTACCATTTTCTCTTCTCTATCTTCATTATGTCGATAGTTATTGACAAAACAGTGTTGGCGGTCACGAAATTGACCTGACCTTAGATCACCGATATTAGAAATCCGAGATTAACAATTGTTGGTATTTATATATCGGACCTTATGAAGTCCTGCAAGATTGAAACTGATCGGCGTAAAACTGTGGCTGTGGTACTACTGCAAACGTTTTGGAGTCGAGTTCATCACGTGACCTGATCTGGTGACCTGACCTGAGATGACCTGATGCCAAAATTTTACATAATGTGGGAAGTTTATTTCTCAACAGGTGTACAAAAAATGGCGGCGCTGCGCGACGCCGTGTATGCGCTATCCTTGAAAAACCGGAGGGGTGGGCGGATTTCGCCCTCCCCCTCCAGGGCGCGTGTTAAGAGGAAGTTTTAGGACAGAAGGCGGTCTAAGATGTGTGTGAGAAGTATATCGAAAAATCGGTAAAAATATGTTGAATTTTGTATGCGTAAAAACCCACTATCCCCCACCCCATCGTCGCGCAAAATAGCGACATTAAGTGCATTATCAGTCGATAAGTCTTCTTAATTCGTGTCTCTGACACTTCTAAGTACCATTATAAGCTTTCGATGACCTTGGGTCAGGTCAATTTCATCCAAGGTGAGGTCAAGTTACCGATTACGGTCATTATGCGTTGTAACTTGCAATACATCTTTATGGGTTCGGTTTTTGTCTAGAACGCGAAAAAATTACCTTAGAAATTTGTTCATACAAATCTAACTTCAAAACAAAAACGTAAATGCATGGGTTATGCACGGTAATGCTGTGAGAAGTTATCGATTGTTACCTTTGAAAGGTCATAAGTCAGTCATTTTTGGTGATATCGACTTTAATTTGGTACACATATTCACTGGTCACGTCGCTATGATACCTATACATTCCGGTTTTTGAAAACGTCTTAAAATCTTTAAAATATGACAAAAAACTTTGAATTTGTCAAAATTTTGGATGTTCATAAAACTAACAAATAGCAGTTGGTAGCCGATTCTATTGTCATTCATGTGGCGTATCACAATTCAATTTATCCTAAAAACTGCACTTCTGACAACGCTTTTGCAAACCCTTATTTTTCAACAAAAATCACAGAACATGACGTCACTCTGACCTCATTTTCGGTTGACCTATAATTAACTCACCTTTTTCCTTTGGACAGCATATGTAGAATTGATCTGAGAGAGGGTACTGATTGTTTGGTGACGATACTGGCAATAGTTTAGGGTATATTGGAAAATAACGAGAGGGGAGGGGCCAAAAATACCTCTGTAACTCGCGTGTTAATAGGAGGTTTAATATATGTCATTAAAGGGAGTGTACCTACTCACATCGCTTATTTGGGGTTATTGACACTGGTATATAGAACATCATTTTCTGAATTGACCGATGACTTCGTTTCTCCATATTCGCCCTAGTTGCTGAGATATTCCAAAGACTCCAGGAACTTGCTGGGAGCAAAAAGTTATCGGGTAGACTCCAGAGGGCTTCCGCTACTAGAAGCACTGTTGCAGTGCTTTGCGATTAAACTGCTAGCATATTGCTAGCGCCGGCCAATAGCAATTCAACAAAACAGCTCGTGCACGTTGATAGCAACAGCCGAACAGAAACTGGACGGCCATCATGTTTTTCTATGATGGCCGTTTCGATGATGGCCGATGGCCATTTTTTGAAGAAGATATCAATTTAGAGCTACGAAACTTGCACATAAAAAGTTCACAGTGGCAAGAACGTGCTGTGCAAAACTTGTCTCGTACTTGTATTGTCTTATGTGCGCCGTTTTACATAACATTACCATGGTGGCGATCGTTTTATATATATCGAAACAAAAAATAAGCAAAAAAACAATATAAGTGAAAATTAAACTAAAGGAGCTCCAGATGTGAATTTCATCATATACAACAATCAAACCAATAGCTACTTACCGTATGAAAAACATTTTTGACATTCCAAAACAGTAGGCACACTCCCTTTAACAATTGTTTATTTCAATTGATTTGTCATGCCAAACGTTGGTAATAACGAACCTATAAAATGTTGAGAGCATAACAGATATACTTATAAAATTGTTATAAGTATATGTTATGTTCTCATGACATTGTTGATTGCCTGAAACACCCGCGCCGTACCCGGGGGTGTTTAGCCCCCCCCCCCCCCTCTCAGGTTTTTCGAGGATAGCGGAAAAACGTCGGCTCTGTGCGCCGCCGTTTTTGACATAGCTGTTTGGGCATACATTGTCCACATTATGTTTAAAAAAATACCTTGGGTCATCTCAGGTCAGGTCATCAGACCAGGTCACGTGACCCCACCTCCAAAAAACTTGTGGTCGTACCACAGTCATAGTTTTTGAATGATCCGTTTTATACTTGCGGGATTTCATAGGATCATATATATCTACAATTAGTTTATCTTGGATTCTTTACATCAGCGACCTAAGGTCGGGTCAATTTCGTGGCCTCCCCATTATAAGTCAAAGGGGAAATATTCCAATGCTTCCTATTCCAAGGATACGCAACATATCAGTCTAATTCCCTCTGGATCATGCTATTATAGGCCATTCTTGATGGCCTAGGTGCCATTTTTGTTCCGTGACCCCTACAAGGTCAGCCGAAGTCATCCGAGGTTACCAACAGTTGTATGTCAATAATTCTCGACATAATGACGATAGATAAATTAAACTAACATCATTGTGTTTACCTCGTCGAGACACGTCTTCCCATGTGCAACATGACCTACTTGGGTCACCACTTGACCTTGACATGAGGTCAATTGTATAAGTTAATCTAACCTGGTCAACACTAATATGAGTCGAAGCGTCTTGACGAGATAAACACGATGGCACCAAAATTATTGCCTTGTCATTATTCGGTAAAAAGCTATTCGTGAACAACTGTTTTGGTTAAAAAAAATATTTTTGACATTTGATGACCTCTGGAGCCTAAACTATTGACCTGAGCTAAAATTTGAGGATATTTTCTCAATTGCATTTTTCAAGAACTTTCCATTGCTTTTCCATTCCATTGCTTCCCTTTCATGCTAGCTATCATAGTTCATGTGATATTGGGGGTGTCTGGAGCGAAGTCCTAAAACTGGAAAGTTTGACCTTGGATGACCTCTGGTGACCTTAATATTGACTTGAGGTAAAAAATATTCGAATTACTTTCAAATTTGCTTGTCGAGAGCTTTTGAACGCCTCTTTCTGCGTCTTTCTAACCCTTTTATTTTTCGAGATAGATGGGGGTGTCTAAACACCCCCCCCCCCCCCCGGCACGGCGAAGGTAGCGCTAAGCACCGGCACGGCGCGGGTTGACACGCGCAGTGGACAGGGGTATGCCACTAACACGCAGTGGAGGGGGGGGGCACTTTAGTGCACCCCCACCTCTCTAAGAGCTCCGAAAGTTTGAGCGCTAAAACGATCAAACTTTCAGGTTAAGTAGGTGCAATGATGATCTACATTTGCTAAAAATTGCGTGACCTTAGGGCAATATCTTCAAGATCAAGCGAGATCACGAAGGTCAAATCTGGCCAAATGTCACAATTTTGGGAATTTGACCTCTGTGGTGACGTCACAGGTCACTAGCAATGTGTCCAAAGTTGTGTCCGGCCCGGGGATGAACATTGACATTGTCTACCGAATGGCGTTTGAATCATCCCGATCCGACTGTTGGTTCCGAAGATATTTATTCGCCGACCTCGATTCTGGCCGCCATCTTGGATGTCAAATCCATATAACTCAAACATTTACCGACCGATTTTCTTTTTTTGCGTCAAATGATCCGCTATTGAGTTGGCTGTAATGTCGCGCAAAAAAAAAAAACACTACCCTGCTCCGCTTCGTTTTCGATCTATTCACGAAAAACATGCGGGGGGCACAAAGGTGCCCCCCCCCCCCTTCCACTGCGCATGTTAAACAATACATATATAATGTATACCATGTATATGCCATCACAATGTGACGGTCTCGAAAACCAGTCGCAAAATCATATAATTTAGTCTGCTCCAACTTAATCCAATCAACCTTTCAAGTCACGGAAAATGCGCTATTTTGCTGAGCATGACTTCATCCTATACACTCAACTCTAAAACCAGTGGAACGTCTTTCTAATCTAAAACCAGTGGAACGTCTTTTGAGCGATGACCGAGCGAGCGCGCTCTGGTAAAGCTAAAATAGGTTTGAAATATGAAACGGGGAGCACATGTGGTAGTAACACAACAGTCATTTTAGTCTTCCAGAAAAATTGACAGGCCTCAATGCATGCCAACATAAAAATTAAGTTGCATTAAATTGTTCATGATCTCCTTTCTTAAATCCGCCAAAAGCGAGTACGTCCTGGGCCTCGTTTCATAAAGCTTTTGGCGTAACTTACGAAATGCGTGAATTACGCCATGAAAAGCTACGCACCGTAAATAAGTCCGTTTCACCAAGGTGCCGACGGAGTTGTTTACTCCGGCGCAGTTTGCGTTGCTGGCGTAAACAATCAAGGGTGTTTTAAAAATTGAAGTGTATTGAAAGCATTATAATAAACATTTGTTTTTAATGCAATGATTGAAATTGGAATCATAAAAATATGTAAAAAATATTTGTAAAATAAATAATGTTAAAATATCGTTTCTGAGTAAATAAATAACAAATATTTTATGGACCCAGGCGAAAGCCATTAGAGCTGCCATTATCGAGCCCACGTATCCGGTGTGAGAATTTAAAGCAAGCACGTATGTGGTTTAGTAAAAAGCTCTCGTGATTCTCGTTTTTTGTTCTTATTTAATTAATACATTACTAGTAAATCAAATTAATAATACGCTTTATATTGCATGTGAACAGTCATGGCGATAATGTCGATAGAACCACCAACAGAAATCCTCGTCTAAAAAATGAATCGGACATATTGCCACTTGCCAGCAAGCAACGCAAAACGATGCGAGACAGATTTACTTTATATATACATGTAATCCAGGCCCGGATCCAGGCAGAGGGGGCTGCCCCCCCCCCCCCCCCTTCCGCACCATGCGGAAAGATAGTCACTGGCCGGAGGGGCGCCGTCACTCGCCGAAGAGGGACAGTCACTAGTCGGAGTCGGAGGGGCGCCGTCGCTGGCTGGAGGGGCGCTGTCACGGGCCGGAGAGGCGCCGCCCTCACTGGCCGGGGCGCAGTGGCCGGGGGCGCCGTCACTGGCCGCAACAGTGACGTTACTGGCCGGGGAGCGTCCTCACTGGCCGGAGTGGCGCAGTCACTGGCCAGAGGGGCGTCGTGACCGATCGGAGGGGCGCCAGCTTTGCATGGGCGCCTCGGGCCAAAGGACCAGGTCATGACCTACATGACCTGATACTCGGTACGCCACTGCATGATGCAATGTATGAAATATGAATCCAATCCATTACGGACTCATATGGGCTATGGCATGAATCATGCGGATTTACTGATCTAATTGTGGTTAGTGTGAAACAGTCCAGTGTATAGATGGCAGCACATACAACAGATGAGAAGCTAAGATGATGACAAGTCATGATGACACGTTATGATGACGTCATGATGACACGTCATGACATGTCATGATGACAGATGGCTTATCTAATAGGAAGTTTACTGACAACAAATTGATGTGTTCAGCCACGCCACCAAAACACACAAACTCAGACACTGACGCCTTTATTGATCAGCAGTCAATCCAGCAGTCAGCAGCAGTAGATGTCAGCAAAAGTGCCTTGAAAATTCCACAATTGGCCTTAATTCGGTGAAAACTCAATGATGATCTCATTCAACACACAGGTCCATGGCGGCATTGTCTTCAAGGCCTCGCTCATAGCTTCAACTGTATCTTACATTGGCCTTAGTGTTGCTCCCAATATCCAGATTTGTTCAGCGTGCATCCACTCTTAACTGCAGCTTGGCATGAACAGACATTTTCCTACCAATTTCACTCACCAGCTGCAGACAACTGATAATGTTTGTTCCAGAAGAAGTCACTGTTCACTGGTCACATTGGTCACATTAGCGTTTGCAAGAGGCAATTGAATATGCTATAATAAATGGCAAGCATTCAGCATACCTATACAATAGGCTTAGTAAGTTTTGTGTGATGTGATTTTTTATATGACATCAACATTTTTGACATGACGTAAATGATTCTGGCTAAATATATTATTACTGGCTAAATATATGAATAACTAATGATTGGAATCAAATGTTGAGGCACTAGCCGACTGAAATGAGATGTCTGAATTTTCAACTTTGACAACCACAGTTTACAAAAGTAATAGATAGGTTTAAGAATGTTGGTCATCATGCACCTATAGATGCATGGTGACCAAAATTTGGGAAGCTGTGTATCAGTGGGGAAGATTGCAGTGTCAACACATCTATGTCACCCCACAGTATCTGCTGTATTGTCCAATGTGTGACGGTCATTAGTATTGCATTAGTAATCATATTAGTATTAGCATTGGTAATGCCAGAGAAATAAAACTAACAACCCCAGGCTTGGTTTGCATTAACATTTCCTGAGTATTGACATTGGTAAGGGTTAGTTACACCTTAGTTTGCATGAGTTTTACCTTAGGGCGGGCTTAGCATTACATGATTATTACCTTAGTAAGGGTTAGTTTTGCTAGTAAGGGCCTGAGTGTTACTGTTGTGAGTTATGACAACTCACATAAATACTCAGGCAAAACTCATCCTTGTTTGAGTTTTGCCTTGGTATTGCATGATAAATACTAAATAAAAGTGAGTTTTACTGAGTGAGTTTTGACAACTCAGGCAAGGCATGAAATGTGAGCATTTTTTCCAGTATACATGTTAACCTGGCCAATTCACAGCTTACCTAAAAAACATGAGCTCATGAAAATAAAACAACTTGAACTAGTGAACTTGTATGTTTGTGGCTTAATTACCTGTGAGCCATGCTTGTGTCTCCCTGTATCATGGTCAATAAATGTTACATGTTATGTTCAAATTATTAGCGTGGCTAATGTACAAAAGAACCAAATACAAATAACCATGAAAAATCACCATAAGCATGATACCCAACTGCCAGTCGGCATTACGCTATCATCTTGCTCACTACTACTGGTCAGAGAAGTCTTGTAAATCATGTTAATTTATTGAAAACAATGCTTGCCATCTATTACAACATTGCACAAATGATGAGACTACAGTGAATTATAAATCAATTCTTACAAACACATGTATGTCATGAGGTGGTCCACATGGTATTTGAGACACTCAAATTCTTCAGAGATTCAACTAATACTTCAGTTTCTTGCTTCACATAAATATGCTCTTGCTCTATGCTCTTGAAGTAAGTTTCAATGTAAAATCATCACACTAGCCTCTAATATCGCCGCCAGGCTCACAAAATATGCCAGCAATGCAATCAAAACAACTTTCAAGGCCATCGGAGCACTAAAACAACGCAACAAATCCTTGCGTTGCTTTTTACCGAAAATCAAGGCCCTGAAATATTATTTGACATAAGCTACGCCCTTTTATGAAACGCAAATGCCGTAACTTACGAACAATTCGGTGTTTTGACGTGAATGAAGCGGCGTAGTTTCAATGGCGTAGCTTACGTCGGATATTTCTTTATGAAACGGAATTTGCGTAGGCTACGCCAAAATCGGCGTCAACTACGTAGGTTCGTAGGTTACGCCGCTTTATGAAACGAGGCCCTGGGCTTCGTTTCATAAAGCTTTTGGCGTAACTTACGAAATGCGTGAGTTACGCCATCAAAAGCTACGCACCGTAAATGAGTCCGTTTCACCAAGGTGCCGACGGAGTTGTTTACTCCGGCGCAGTTTGCGTTGCTGGCGTAAACAATCAAGGGTGTTTTAAAAATTGAAGTGTATTGAAAGCATTATAATACACATTTGTTTTTCATGCAATTATTGAGATTGGAATCATACAAATATTATACAAATATTTGTAAAATAAATAATGTTAAAATATCGTTTCTGAGTAAATAAATAACAAATATTTTCTGGACCCAGGCGAAAGCAATTAGAGCTGCCTTTATCGAGCCCACGTATCCGGTGTGAGAATTTAAAGCCCGCACGTATGTGGGTTTAGTAAAAAGCTCGCGTGATTCTCGTTTTTTGTTCTTATTTAATTAATACATTACTAGTAAATCAAATTAATAATACGCTTTTTATTGCATGTGAACAGTCATGGCGATAATGCCGATAGAACCAACAACAGAAATCCTCGTCTCAAAAATGAATCGGACAATTGCCACTTGCCAGCACGCAACGCAAAACGATGCGAGACAGATTTACTTTATATATATACATGTAATCCAGGCCCAGATCCAGGCAGAGGGCGCTGGGGTCCCCCCCCCCTCCTGAGCCCGGGTCCCGCCCATGTCGTGCCATTTTTGTATGTCGCCCCTCCCCCCCCCCCCCTGACTGAAATCCTGGATCCGCGCCTGTAACCTGCCACCGTCGAGACCATTGCCCGCATCTTCATTTGAGGTCGGCCAAAGCATTGTTTGTCGATTGTGTTTGCATATTAGATCCGGCGAATTCGACCGCCTCTCCTTCAGCACCATGCGGAAGGAGAGTCACGGGCCGGAGGGGCGCCGTCACTCGCCGAAGCGGGACAGTCACTAGTCGGAGTCGGAGGGGCGCCGTCGCTGGCTGGAGGGGCGCTGTCACGGGCCGGAGAGGCGCCGCCCTCACTGGCCGGGGCGCAGTGGCCGGTGGCGCCGTCACTGGCCGCAAAAGTGACGTTACTGGCCGGGGAGTGTCCTCACTGGCCGGAGTGACGCAGTCACTGGCCAGAGGGGCGTCGTGACTGATCGGAGGGGCGCCAGCTTTGCATGGGCGCCTCGGGTCCAAAGGACCAGGTCATGACCTGCATGACCTGATACTCGGTACGCCACTGCATGATGCAATGTATGAAATATGAATCCAATCCATTACAGACTCATATGGGCTATGGCATGAATCATGCGTATTTACTGATCTAATTGTGGTTAGTGTGAAACAGTCCAGTGTATAGATGGTAGCACATAAAACAGATGAGAAGCTAAGATGATGACAAGTCATGATGACACGTCATGATGACAAGTCATGATGACACGTCATGATGACACATCATGACATGTCATGATGTCGGAGGGGCGTCGATGACTTATCTAATAGGAAGTTCACTGACAACAAATTAATGTGTTCAGCCACGCCACCAAAACACACAAACTCAGACACTGACGCCTTTATTGATCAGCAGTCAGTATAGATGTCAGAAAAAGTGCCTTGAAAATTCCACAATTTGCCTTAATTCGGTGAAAACTCAATGATGATCTCATTCAACACACAGGTCCATGGCGGCACTTGTCTTCAAGGCCCAGTGGCGCATGCAGGATTCCATTTCGGGGGGGTTTGAGCCCTAAAAGCGGGCCCCCTTGTGAGCGGGCCCCCACCCGTTTTTAGAAGACTTCGCGAATTTCGGTCACTTGTTTTTGAGCGGGCCCCCTACAGCATGGGACCTGAGACATTGTAATTTTCTTGTCAATGTCGTGTAAGGTGACTGCGTGTGCTACTGATGTGCGAATTTTAGGTGCGTGTGCTACTGATGTGCGGTACAACTGTCGAGAGTAAATTTGACGAAATGGGGTAAATGACAACAAAAATTAGATTTTACAGGTTAGGCAGGTAAATGACAACAACAACAATTATATTTTACAGGTTAGGCAGGTTAGGCAGTCTGATCCCCGGTAGTTATGTCATCATCATCATCGTAGGGGTTTTAGTGCGCCTCGACTACGTCATTCCCGCCCACCATCATGTTGCCACAAGTTGCCATAAACCATTTCCTGAAGCAACAATGGATAATGTAAAAAATACGTATCAATATCAAATACGCCCGTATCAAGAATTTGCCAGCACCGGGCACCTGCCTCGATCAGGCCTGACCAAGACCGGGCCCCTACCAGAAACGGGCCCGTGTCAAGAATATGCGAGGACCGGGCCCTGTTGTGACCGGGCCCCATCATCCCATGCCACGCCTTTGCCAGCACCGGGCCCCTACCTCGATCGGGCCTGACCAAGACCGGGCCCCTACCAGAAACGGGCCCCTCAGAAATTTCGGGGGGGGTCAGCTGACCCCTTTGACCCCCCCCCCCCCCCCTGCGTGCGCCACTGTCAAGGCCTCGCTCATAGCTTCAACTGTATCTTGCATTGGCCTTCCATCACAGTGTTGCTCCCAATATCCAGATGTGTTCAGCTTTCATCCACTCTTTAACTGCAGCTTGGCATGAACAGACATTTTCCTACCAATTTCACCCACACTGAGAGCAAAAATGACTCTTCTACGGATCAAAGAAGAGTTGTCTAAAATGTCCTATTGCAAAACTCTTCCAATACCCTCCCATAACTCTCAGAATGGTCCATCCAAAACTCTTCCATGATTCCACGAAAACTCTTCCATGATGCCACGAAAACTCTTTCGATGTATACAACTCTTCTAGTACTCTTCCAGAACTCATACTATATTCTTTCTTGACTCTTCAATGACTCTTCAATTTACTACCTATGAATCTTCCAGAATCCCTTAATATTTCTCACTGGGCGATGTAAAAAGGCCCTCCCCCAAAAACTCGATCAAATGTGTTCAATGTGTTTATTATCGAACAACCCGACACTGCAGAACAGAGTTCTGCAAACTACAACAAAGCTTCGATCTCCTGCTTCACCACATCATCCGGCTCCATTTCTGCCTCGAGGTCTAGCACGTAGCGTCTGAGTATCCAGTTGGTGTTTTTGGTGCTTTTCTTAGTTGTCTGGTTAAAGATATAGTGCGCAAGAACTCACAGAAGAAGAGCGCTATTCAGATACCCACAGGCGGCCACCTGTACGCCTTCAACCATGACGACGCTTCCGCTGTCGTCTCCGACGTGAGGATCACCGGCCGCGTCAGCAGTGCATCTTCTGTGCAGATTGTGTCATACTCCCTAAGGAGTCTGAGAACAGTCTCGGCATCATCCTCTGAAAAAAACTATTATTAACACGCGCACGGCCGGGAGTCTGCGCCAAACACGAACGGCCGGGGGTGGGTGGGTGATTTCAGCCCCCCCCTAAGATCTCGAAAACAAAGCAACGTAGCGACAAGCGAAAAATGGCATTAGATAGCTTGAGACAAGCTCTATCGAAAGTATGTCGTTTTGTATGTCCAGTCTGGCTGTATCAGTTAAAAACGAATGTTAAAGGTTCACTATTCCCTTTAACATTAGCGCAGTCAGCTGTTGGAGCCACTTCCAACTAGTGACGTCATGGGTAAACAGCTCTATTTCTAAAATATTGACCTTGATGCGTTAGCCGAATCATAAACAAGTGTTCGACGAAAGCTATAGAAGGCTCTTATCTCTTTCTTGCGTTTCTTGCGTTTCTTGCCCTGCACCTTTTCCGCCTGGGCCGTAGATACCTACATATTTTCTACAGCATGTTAGTGACTGGTAGTGGTGGACATAGCCTTCACTTATTTTTTGGGGTGGGTAATCTTTACTTTTGGTAGGGTGCCCAATGCATGTGAGGTCCTACATGCTGTTCAAAGAATACCAAAAACCTTTTCATAATTTTATCCCAGGTTTGCAGAAACATCTATAATTTGGGGCCAACAAAGTACTCACACCTGACAGGTACCTAGGCACCTACCTTGAGTAAATATTACCTATAACCTTTCGCCTATAGCCATCCTATAACCTTTAACCTATAGCCATCTTAGTTTCACAAAGAATGCAATGCCAAGACCTGCAATTTCACTTCTTGCAATCATAAATGCCCAATATCTATATATTAAACACCTCGAATGCGCCTAATCAAAATAAACACACAACTATACCTTGGGTTCCCATGCGAAGCACGAACTTCTCTTAGAGCGCCTTGCTTGCGTTCGCTTCCGTCGCACTCGGCCAAAGAGTGCTGATATCAACATGGCGGGCGATGCAGTCGTCTGATACCGCTAAAACACTGCTAAAACTCAGACGCGTGGGTCAAGTCGGGAGTTTTATGTGAATCTTCGAGGTAAGGAAGAGTCTAACATGAGTTTTGTAAACGCTGGCGAAGAATCGTAAGAGGATCTGAATCTTGATTCTGACAAAACTCTAGCCAATTGTCATGATGCTACCACAGGAACTCTAAAAATACTCTTGCTTCACAATTGACGCTAGGAGAACTCCTAAGAAGTCGTTGGAGAACGCTTATTTCTTGTTTCGGGAGAGTTCTGGGAAGTTAAGAAGGGATTTGCCCAGCATAGTAGGGGATTTTAGGGTGAGCTCTGCATTACTTTTTGAAGAGCAGAGTCATTTTTTCTCTCAGTGCACCAACTGCAGACAACTGATAATGTTTGTTCCAGAAGAAGTCACTGTTCACTGGTCACATTGGTCACATTAGCGTTTGCAAGAGGCAATTGAATATGCTATAATAAATGGCAAGCATTCAGCATACCTATACAATAGGCTTAATAAGTTTTGTGTGATGTGATTTTTGACATGACATCAACATTGTTGACATGACATAGATGATTCTGGCTAAATATATTATTACTGGCCAACTGTTACCTTGATTACTGGCTAAATCTATGAATAACTGATGATTGGAATCAAATGTTGAGGCACTAGCTGACTGAAATGAGATGTCTGAATTTTCAACTTTGACAACCACAGTTTACAAAAGTAATGGATAGGTTTAGGAATGTTGGTCATCACGCACCTATAGATGCATGGTGACCAAAATTTGGGAAGGTGTGTCTCAGTGGGGAAGATTGCAGCGTCAACACATATATGTCTCGCCACAGTATCTGCTGTAATGCCCAATGTGTGACGGTCATTAGTATTGCATTAGTAATCATATTAGTATTAGCATTGGTAATGCCAGAGAAATAAAACTAACCCCAGGCTTGGCTTGCATTTCCTGAGTATTGACATTGGTAAGGGTTAGTTACACCTTAGTTTGATGAGTTTTACCTTAGGGCGGGCTTAGCATTACATTATTATTACCTTAGTAAGGGTTAGTTTTGCTAGTAAGGGCCTGAGTGTTACTGTTGTGAGTTATGACAACTCACGTAAATACTCAGGCAAAACTCATCCTTGTGAGTTTCGCCTTGGTATTGCATGATAAATACTAAATAAATGTGAGTTTTACTGTAGTGAGTTTTGACAACTCAGGCAAGGCATGAAATGTGAGCATTTTTTTCCAGTGTACATGTTAACCTGGCCAATTCACAGCTTACCTAAAAAACATGAACTCATGAAAATAAAACAACTTGAACTGGTGAACTTGTATGTTTGTGGCTTAATTACCTGTGAGCCATGCTTGTGTCTCCCTGTATCATGGTCATTAAATGTTACATGTTATGTTCAAATTATTACTGTGGCTAATGTACAAAAGAACCACAATACAAATAACCATGAAAAATCACCATAAGCATGATACCCAACTGCCAGTCGGCATTACGCTATCACCTTGCTCACTACTACTGGTCAGAGAAGTCTTGTAAATCATGTTAATTCATTGAAAACAATGCTTGCCATCTATTACAACATCGCACAAATGATACGAGACTACAGTGAATTATAAATAAATTATTACAAACACATGTATGTCATGAGGTGGTCCACATAGTATTTGAGACACTCAAATTCTTCAGAGATTCAACTAATACTTCAGTTTCTTGCTTCACATAAATATGCTCTTGAAGTAAGTTTCAATGTAAAATCATCACACCAGCCTATAATATCGCCGCTAGGCTCACAAAATATGCCAGCAAGGCAATCAAAACAACTTTCAAGGCCATCGGAGCACTAAAACAACGCAACAAATCCTTGCGTTGCTTTTTACCGAAAAGCAAGGCCCTGAAATATGATTTGACATAAACTATGCCCTTTTATGAAACGCAAATGCCGTAACTTACGAACAATTCGGTGCTTTGACGTAAATGAAGCGGCGTAGTTTCAATGGCGTAGCTTACACCGGTTATTTCTTTATGAAACGTAATTGGCGTGGGCTACGCCAAAATCGGCGTCAACTACGTAGGTTCGTAGGTTACGCCGCTTTATGAAACGAGGCCCTGAGCGCTGCATGCCTCAGCGTATAAATTAGTGCTTATAATAAAACAGCCATTTTTTATCAAGAATAATTTTTGCAAGGTATTTTGTTCATTTCGACGTTCGCGTTTGCCAACTGCCACGTGCTGTGGTACCTACTCTATCAGAGCGCATCATACCAAAAACAAAATGTATTTGATGGACCTATCCAATGGTGAAAACCCAATCTCAATCGGAGCAGTGGTTGCAAGGTTATTAGCTTCCGAAAAAGCGTCTGTATGCTCGGGCCGGGCCGGGTGGGGCTGGGTCAAATGTAAATTTGTCTAGTAAGTTGACGACAAACCTCACGGGCGCTTCGCGCCCGCTCGGTAATCATTGCAAATAGTTTTAAGCTACGTTAACTTTTCGTATTGTAAGTCAAACACGTACAATGCGCAAGGTCATCGCATATGCATGATGAAATATTTGTGTTGGCTACGTCTTACGTCTTTGGTCAACTAATGTATATCAGCTTTGTCTTTGTCTTTGACTTTGTCAGTTGAGATATATACATATAATACGTTCGTCTACATATAATATCTACATATAATACGTTCGTCAGGATAAGAACAGCATGATGTTAGGGAAGCTCATTTCACACCATAGTATGGGAAAAACAACACACAACTACTGTGAATTGAAAACCTTCAATACGATCCAGTTTCTACTCTTGCGGACACACCAGCCAGTCGTCACTGTATGTGTATTTTCAGATGATGGGCCAGCAGTTTATCATGGTGATCCGTCCCAGTCTGGTGGAGGCCAATCAGTGGAGTGACGGAGCCGAGGCCGCCTGGAGCAAACTCTTCCAGGTGAGCATCCAACGACCCTGTGGGAGCCGAGGGTCTTCCCCTGCACTGATGGGTGACACACAATGGGAGCTGTGGGTCAGTCTGTGGGAGCAGAGAGTCTTCACCTGCACTGGTGGGTGACACAATGGAAGCCGTGGGTCAATCTGTGGGAGCCGAGGTGACCCACAATGGTGGTGTTGTGTTATCATCGTGACTGTGTTGCGTCAGTTCGCGGAAAAAAAAAACCATGACGCAAAATATTTTATGCCACTTGTCGGCATGTGCTCCATTTGTTTTTGTTATTATCACGTTTTTGCTTTTTGATTTTGTATTTGTAAATTATTCACAAGATTGTTGATAATTGTAAGGTTTGTCTTTACTCTTTGTACACTGCGAATCGGTGCCTCAGGAAACACTGTGCCCTTGTATATTATGTAGGTATATATGTTTGTGTTAATGTTTGTCGAGTTTATTATGTGTGTTCGCGTATGTACAGATCCCAAGGTCGAGAGCAGATGTACGAACACACAATAATGAAAAGTAAGGAAGAACTATTTGTTTATAACATCAGCTGCCAGAAGTTCATTATGTTTTCAATGAAATACGAGTTACGACAAAACGTTACAATAAATCACTAACGCTACAAAATGGTTCTCCGTAATCACACAAGATATCCCTTCGTCTACTGTGAGCGTCTTTCGCATGTCGAGACGTCACTATCCGAACGGCGCCTGACTTCACCTCCCTCATCTCCACAGCATTATCGATTAACGCTCCAGCGGATGTAAACATTCGTCAGGCCCGCCAAAAAGGAGTGAACGGCGGTGCCAAGGGCGCTCGTTTATCAGCCCGATAAACACCATTGACAGAGTGTGGGGGCAGATAACCTCAGAATAGCAGAGTGCGGGGGCCGATAACCTTAAAATAGCAGTCCACGTCGGTACTATGGACTCATTTTGAGTCCATATGAGTCATATGAGTCACTTACAATACATTCAGCCTAATTCCATAAGCCATAAACATCAGTCCGTTTTGGCGACACCACTCGTTGTTCAGCCTGGCAGTATCCCAGGTCGATAACAGACAGGGTTGTAATGATCCATTAACACGGATGGGAGCGTTATGTTGGCCGCGGATTCCGCTGGTAAGGGTGTGGTGAGGATCCTGGTCACTTCATTATGGCTTTTCTCCCGGGCGGCGCACTACACTGGCGACCCCCGGCCGCTCCGCAGTGCTTTTATCATTTTCGTAAACAAGACGCCCGCGAAGGTGAATAGACATAAAAGAAGACATAAAAGAAAAATGCAACAAAGAGCCTCTTGGGCCCATCCGAGGTTGCACCCATCCCCCCCCTCGAACGAACTGGGATGCGATGTTCTTGGTACTACTGTATCTTAATTGGGATCCTGTTTATGAAGCGACGAATGTCAATACGAAAGTCTGTAGTTTTATGCGACTATGGTGGAGCGTACTCGATTCCCATTGTCCGCTAAGAACAGTGACACCGCGCTGTCGGCAGCACTGTCCGTGGGTGGAGGACGATGAGACGCTTCTTGAATTAATGCGGTGTAGGGATAGAGCCAATCTTGTGTGGCGCAGAGACGGGAGTGGGGAAAATAAGTAGGAGTACCACAGGCTTCGAAATCTGGTCAAGGGCCACTTTGCCGTGTCACGTAGAGAATATGTATGTGCTCAAATGTCGCGCGATCGTAATGCTTTCTGGCAGGGTGTGAACGAATTTGTCATGCGGCCGAAAGGGAGTGGGAATAATCCTGCCTCGTTATCCGCTGAAAAGGCGGACGAATTTAACCGACACTTTGCCAATGTCGAGCCAAAAATCGCCGCTGAGATAGCAGCTGGTGGCAGCGCTGAGCCTCCTCTCCCTCCCAGGCCACCCTGCGTGACGACAGCTGGGCTGACGCTTCGTGTGATTACGCTTCCGGAACTGTCCGCCGCGCTCAGTGAACTGTCTGCCAGCCAAGCTGTCGGGCTTGATGGCCTGCCCATAGCAGCCGTGCGAAAGTGTTTTGCAGTAATTGGACCTCATGTATTGCACTTGGTGAATTCCTCGATCAGTACGCATGTTTTTCCTTCGGCTTGGAAAGAGGCGTGTGTGGTGCCGCTATTCAAATTTGGATCTCGTGAGGAAGCCAATAGTTTCAGGCCAATCTCTTTATTACCAGTCTTGTCAAAAATTTGCGAGAAGGTCGTTTGCCGTCAGGTTACTGAATATTTGATTAGCAATAATATTCTGGCTTCTAAACAATATGCCTACCGCAAATGTCACTCCACGGAAGATGCCCTCATCGATTTCGTTGACTGGATGGTACGCAGGATGAATGAGGGGCACATCGTCGCGGCCACATCAGTGGATCTGAGCCGTGCCTTCGCTAGCGTTGACCACATACTCTTGCTTGATAAACTTGCATGGTACGGCATTGACAGCTCCTGGTTCGCGAGCTACCTTGGCGAGCGTCGGCAGATGGTGAGAGGTGGTAATCTTTCCTTATCTCTGACCCATGGCGTTCCTCAAGGTTCATTAACGGGCCCGGTACTCTTCAGCATTTTCACAAACGACCTTGCATCCTCCCTGCCTCACGGACGCTTAGTATCCTATGCCAATGATACCTCCTTATTAGACTCCTCTCCTCCAGACCAGCTCAGCGCTCTGAAATATCGCCAGGAGGAGACACTGAGGTCTATCCAATCCTACTTTAAATCTAACTCCTTAAAAATGAATCATGCCAAAACAACTCTTCTTCTTGTCGGCACCTCTCAGTCTCTAAAAACACCAGTTCCTTCTCAATCAAAATATCCGGTCACGTCCTGGTCCCCTCCCCGTCCGTGAAGTTGCTCGGAATGGTTTTTGACAATAAATTATCCTGGGAGGAGCATATATCAAATGTTGTAAAAAAAAGTGCAACTCCATTCTTCTTTCACTTTACAAAATTCGTCACCACCTCACACCAGAGACCCGCAAGATCCTTATTCATGCTCACGTGTTTCCCCACATCATATACTGTCTCTCAATCTGGGGTGGAGCTGCAGACTGTCACTTGCACAGAATTCAAAAACTAATCAATTTTGCGGCTCGGATAGTGACAGGTGCTCGCAAATTTAACCACATCTCACCTATTTTAGATCAACTTGGCTGGCGCAAAATTGACGACCTGGTCAAACATCGTGACTGCATCAAAGTCTCCAAGGCTTTGCATGATGCAAACACTCCGGAAGCTGTCCAGTCGTTATTTGTCCGACGTTCGGCCGTGTCGCAGCGAGTTACTCGCGCAACAGCCAGTGGCAAGTTACATTTTCCTCCGTTTCGGCTTTCCTTGGCTCGCAATACTTTTTCATACCGTGCATATCAGTCCTGGAACAACCTGCCGGCAGCCGCCTCGGCTGCTCGTACGCAACAAGATCTTCTCGCCGCTATGCCAAATCATCTGTGATTTTACATTTCATCTTTGGTGCAAAGATGGTTTAGCATTTGTATTTGCATCTGTATTAACATGTGTGCGTCTGATTTAGGCATATGTACTAGCGTCCTTCCCGAGTATGCGACGGGAGAAGTCTCTAGCGTCCTTGACCGATGTATGTGTATGCCTCTATGTACTCTTCTTGACGGTGTTTTTTAAACGGATCAAACACTAAACCACAACGTGGAATGATTCGCCAATACATGAACTGAACTTCATTATCGCCAGTGACTATGCAGCGATCGTTCACGTTAGCGAGCAATGGCTTGTGTAATAGCAGACTTCATAGTGTGCCATGGCCACATATTGGCACATACTAAGCGGTGGAATTGGACGTAGCTGTGCTAACACGAGTAGGGACAAAATTGTCAAGAGATTATTCGGATTTTGCCAGCATCATGATGCATAACAGCTCTGGCACACAAATATATTGAGTATATCATCGACGTTCAGTCATATTTTACCAATTAAAGTTTGAAGCTGTTGTAAACAGTAACCAGCAATCGTTATCTACAAAATAAAATACTTACTAAAATACTCTTTCTAAATCTTTCCAGTCTTGCTATAGTAAAAACCAGGGCCTCGGCTAAGGAAATTTCACTGGGGGGCCAGTTCGAGAAAATGCTGCTAAGGCATATGGTTAAGCGTACTTATACTGAGACAATACTTTAAGTGTGATAATGACTAAAACATGAGTGCAAACTAGAAATGAAATAGTATAGTAATAAACTAATGAAGCTGAATACAAGTGTTAAATATAAACATGCACATCGACAAAGGTTCACGCCAGCCGTGTCGATTTTTGAGAACGATTGGAGGGCCGGACAGGAACGGATCGAAGCAGGGACTCGCCTAACATGTTAACTGCGGCGGCAAAACCCCTGCAGTCACAACTCCTGGCCAACCCCAGTCGAGGCAAAAAACGGCTACGGGGAGGGCAAGTTTAAACAGGTGATAATTGCTGGCGAAATGCACATTTTAACTGTTCTGTGAAAGTTATAGGCGAGGGATGTAGGATCCTATTCAGTTGAGGTGACTTCAACCCCCCCACCCCACCCCCAACTTGGACGAGGAAGTGGGTCAAATCCGGGGATAAATCTGTATTTTGTGGATTTGCATGGTACTTAAAGTTTTTTCCCAGCCCCCCCCCCCCCCCCCCACCACCAAAAAAATATATATATGGAAAAGCTAACACCCCTGTTATAGGCCATACGACCAGATGCACACACATATACATATATAGTTATTCTAACTGATCCATGACAGATGGTGTGTAATGACAATAATAACTCAAACGATGTTTTATATTATAGGTATTCGCAAAGCTTTCGATGACAATTCACAAGTATCATGATCACTGCGAGATGCTGAAAATGAAAGCAAACACAGTGGCGGAAACCGACGCAGGTCAAATAGGCCTATTTTTTAAATAAAGGCATGCGCATTTTTTTATGACACAATCACTGCTAGTTTTGCCAAATTGATTCCATCTTTGAAAGTCGCACAGCTTAAAAATATTCACTTACCCAGTTGTCAGCATATATTTTGGAACTTAGATATATTTATCATAGTTTAGGACAAAAGCATGGATTAGTGTTGGACATTACTCCAAAACCTTAAACCAAGTACATGACTAATGAATGAATGTCATGTCATATTCATTTGAACCTTCCTGCAAGGAACACCAATAAAGTGATGAATAGTTAATAGTTAGTATGTAGGCATTTTTAAACTATGATGTTGATTTCATGTATGTATAGATGTCGATATAGATGTAGATATAGATGTAGGTGTCTAATTGGGAAAGTTAGCCACACTGGTCCATTCTGGCTGTCATCTGTCAACAAAATTAACCCGCCCTTGACTGGAGTCTCAGCCGAACGCCATTGACTGGGAGGGGGGGGGGGGGCGGATCTTCCGAAGCAATGATCGCAGCGAGACGTGCAAGGCGGCATTCGAATGCTCTCAATGAAACACATCTAAAGCATACTCGAAAGGTATAGGTATTTTGCATCCAAAGCCTTCGATTGCGACCATGATCACACAAAGTGCTCTCAAAGGTACAATACATATCCCGCATGAACTTAAGTAAGATTCTTGGCAAAAGTCAAGGTTAATGTCAATGTCACAAAAGTGTCACAATGTGCAAAATATCTACGAAAGTCATGCGACATATGTTTTATGGGCTATTTTACACGTATAATTCGATATGCATGTTACCACCTGACTTCATTTCAGTGAAATTAGTGTCAAACTCAGTTCAAGGTCAGGCCACATAAGGTCAAATTTTGAACGTGATAAATATAAATAAAATACAAAATATTTCTGGACCAGTTTTGCCTCAGAAATTCAGCGGTGACGCTCATTTGTTCGCAGCTGGTCATACATAACATTTAAAAACGTCACGAGTTACCCATGCTAAGCCATACCTAAGTCAGTCAAAAATGGTGATATTGTTGTAAAAGTTTGTTTAGGAATTGCCCATATGTGTTTCTGTAATATATTTCGCATTTTGTTATATCTTTGAAGAAAACAAAATTGTGGGCATGTTTAAAAAAATGGAGTAAAAAAAAAACTCTGAGATACAGATTTTGTAGCCCTTGCCATTTTTTATCCTTTGAGGTTTTTGATTACATTTTTCTCAAAATATGACCTTTGTACGGTCTGCTAAATTTTAGCTGATTTTTTCGTCAAACTCGTGTAGTGGCGTCACTAAATTCACTATATCTCAAATATTTGTTTTGCTCTCGACGAAATTGCTTCATTTTTGCACAAAATACGTAAAAGTGATGTGAGAACTTAAAGTTCTTGAAGTTCCTCGGTACTTAAAGTTTCACGTTAATAGCGCTATTGGTTGTTGAGCTATTGCGAAAGTTCATTGGGGGGGGGGGGGGTAAGCGTCCCCCCCCATTCAATGGTGGCAGGCGGGTTAATAACAATGTATAATTTGGCTGCTTATCAATCATCTCAACATAATTGTTTGAATGCACAACTATTTATTTTATGAATATTACTGCCCGTTGGAACGATATCAATGGACTATGGAAGCACAGGAGTAAGTGTGACTTCTTGAACGAGAACAAGTGAAATGAAAATAAGTCATCTTAAGCCTGCTCCCTCCCTAGACAAATTTCCTTAGACGAGTCCCGGGATCGAAGGGGTCCATCGACGCCATACTTTACCAAAACGACTGAAATTGGCCGAACACATTTCCTAATTGTATAGAAAGATCTAAGCAGCTTATACAAAGAAGAGTTTGAAAAAAGTATAATAAAGCGTAACCTCAAAGAAGAGTTTGTGTTAAAACAGTTCTTAACCCGCGCCCTGCCGGTGCTCGGCGCCACCTTAGTCGTGCTAGGGAAGGCATGTGAACGCCCACCTCGAACTCAGCGGATTAGACATAATCCAAAAACGCCGTTAGATAGCTCCTCTAAATTTATGTCGAAAGTATTTCGATTATGTTTTGTTCAGGTCAATATTGAGATCACCACCAGGCATCAAAGGCCAATTTTGTATGTATAATACATTTACTCCAGAAACCACAACAAAATATTTCAGGTACTATTTATTGGTTCCAAATTAAGCGTCCCGCTGGGTTGGCCGACACAGCAGTTAATTTGTAGTGAATACCGGCCGTTTTGAACCGCCTGGAAGGTTAGGCTGTACTGTGCACAACAATGCTGCGCGGAACAGCCTATACAGGCAGTGTAGCGTCAGTGTAGCCAAGCTGTATAGGCTGTCCCGCCGAGCACTAGAGTGTGTCGGACAGCCTACCTCCTAGACCGACCGGGAATGGCGAGAATGCAGATATTCACTACAGACTGTCGTCTAGCCCAGCGGCGGGATATATATTTTGGAACCAATAGTACCTACTGCGATAGCTAGGAAGAGGAACAAACTGAAAAGTAAAGGAAAGTTCTTAAATTTGTCATTGCTTGGGTATTCTCCATTTTTAGATCAGATCGATAGTATAGGTTCCAGAGGTTACCACAGGTTACACTGTTTTTGTCCAAAAAAGTACATAACTTCTCTCATAAATACATAAGCAAACGATAGAAAGGTCGATTATTTCCATACCGTTATCCTGTTCTTCTCGTCATGCACTTCGAACCATTTCCATAATGATTGGGTTAGTTCAAATTCAAATTTTGACCTCAGGTCAAGATTATCTCAGGTTATGCGGTAACCCAGGTAGATCATGTAACACATTTACGGAAGTGTCTCGACGACATAAGCACAGTGGTGTCGGCTCATGTCTCTGTCTGTATTTCTTTAATAGTTATTGGCAGGAAGTGGTGGTGACCTCAAATGACCCCAGGTGACCAGCTGACCATGTGGCGATCACTGAGTAAAATTGTGCTTGGGTCATCAAGAATGAGCTAAAATAACAGGTTATTGAAACAATTGGTCTGATCTAATGTGTGTTCTCCTGATAGCGGACGCATTTGTAAATTTTCCCGTTAACTTATATTGGGGAAGTCACGAGATCGAACTGACCTAAATTCACCGATATGAAAAATCAGAGATAGCAGAGTTGTGGGTAGGTACTTATGGCCTGATTAAATCCTGTGTCACATATTTCAGTCAAACACTGGCTGTGGCTCGACCACATTCGTCTGTGGAGGTGGGACCACTTGACGTGACCTGGTGACCTCACCTGAGATGACCGGAGATCATTTTTTGTTTACTAAAGGTGCGCAATTCATGCCGAAACAGGTGTGCCAGAAACGGTGGTGTTGCACGCCGCCATTGTCGTGATATTCCCGAGAGAAAACAAATCGGGGGCGTCCAAGTCACTCCCAAACCAACCCCCCCAAACGCCTCAGCCCCGGCACGATGCGGGTTAATGAAGAAAAAAGGTCAGACGAGTTTTGAGACAGTCCTTCAAACCTACGTTTTTGGACGCTCTGGATGCGCCACAGAGGGGTCAAGGGCTCAATTTGAAACATCATATCCATAGGCGTAGGAACAGGGGCAGGGGGGGCAGCCCCCCCCCCCCAACATTTTGTATTTTAGCATTACGCCTATGGGCGTTGCATGGAAATAATCGACTTCAGAATGCCTCCTACCCCCCCCCCCCCAACTTGAACATAGTTCCTACGTCCCTGATCATATCCCTTACACCGTAAAACAAAAACATTAGTAGTTCATTTTGTGAGGCGTTTCATTTTCGACTCAAAAACTATTTCGTTAGGCGAGGATAAAATAGTCGGAGCAATTAGAAACTCATCAAATTATTATTTTTATCAGTCAGTCAGTCCAATCCATACAATTATCCTTGCAAAGAAAAACGGTATCTCTTGGAATAAAAAAAAACGAGGCACCGAAACTAAGAGTAGTTGTTACCTGGTTGTTACCGTCTATTGCCGCTTACTGTACAACTCATCTCACATATTACCGTTGCACGTGAATAATTGAAATAATTATTATGCGTTGTACACGTTTTAAACGTTTTTCGGGCCGACGACCTACTAAGAATCGGGCTGATATCGGCTCAACGTTGGCATTTTTTCGAGAGACCCATTCATGATCGGTCGTGTCTGTCAAATGCTGGCACACACCCCTACATTAATCGTCGGATTTCCGGTGAAATCGGTTATTCGATCGAGATATAGCTCTCAGACCGAGGTCACCTTTGAGGGAGAGGGGGCTGAGGGCCACACCAAAAGTATATAAATGGGACCTATGCTTTCAAATCAATGCAGCCAGATCGAAAGTGAAGACAAACACCTACAAACTTCACGAAGGATAGAAACATTGCTCGCCGATGTTCCCCGGTTTCGTTGTCTGATGTGCTGAAGCTGGTATTGGGTAGTCTGTGTTCCTAGAACCAACAAATTCATCAGAAGCTTGGTTTTCCACGGATCACCGCGGATAAAACCTGTATGTGTCAGGTGCCTGATCTGAGGCCAGAAACAAGAGAGGATCCAAACGGCAAAAAAGTTGGTTTGGAGTCGAAATCTCAAAAAGTCGCAAACAGATAAAACACTCATCGGATTTGACTTCTTTATGGATGCATGGGTGATTTAATAAAACTTGTATTCGTAAAGGTTTCTTAGATGTTCTATTAAATTAGAAAATGCGTCAATTTTTTGCTGATTTCAGGCGGTTTGGGGTCTTGGCCCTTTTGCCCCACCCCTTTGGATCCGCCAGTGGCCAGAAAACACTGAGGGGCGGAGAGCACCGCTGGGGGGGGGGGGGCGAACTCAAGGGGGGGGGGGCAGAGTGCCACCCCAAAAGTATATAAATTGACACCTATGGTCAACACCAATATCGAACCGACGCGACGAAGGACAGGTATTGGTCCTCAAGATCTCCAAAACTACGCTAGGTAGATGCAAACGGTGTTTTACTGGTTTTAAGTTGAAAGCATGCTTCAGTGACGCGTTTATCTATTTTACAGAACGTACATTTGTATTTTTACCTACGAATTTTGCTCCCACTGCGGGGGCAAAATTTTGTCACTGGGGGAGGGGGCAACCAGCGGTCACTGCGGGGGCATTTGGCCCCCCAGTTAACATGTTAACCGAGGCCCTGGTAAAAACAAGGCATCGCACATGGTCAACCACACTAGTACATGATTAGGCCCACAGCGAAAGACCTTTACGCCTAAATCCCGCGCCGCTCCACGTACATGCGCTCCACTGCTTCCTGACTGCCCGCAAGCCAGCGCTCTCAGGCCGTGCCGACTCGTAGCCTCAGGCGGTATCGTGCTATGCGGCGCAGTCTAACTCTCAGAGCGACGCTCAGCTGGCGCCTGCCGACTCGTAGCCTCAGGCGGTATCGTGCTATGCGGCGCAGTCTAACTCTCAGAGCGACGCTCAGCTGGCGCCTGCCGACTCGTAGCCTCAGGCGGTATCGTGCTATGCGGCGCAGTCTAACTCTCAGAGCGACGCTCAGCTGGCGCCTGCCGACTCGTAGCCTCAGGCGGTGTTGTGCTATGCGGCGTAGTATAACTCTCAGAGCGACGCTCGGCCGGCACGGGGCTGCGGGTCCAGTCAAGGTCACTACAAACTGACGTAGTGACGGAGTGACGTACTGACGTAGTGATGTCTCTTCCGCAGGTTATCAGCCATAGCATGAAGGCGGGATTGCAGAACAGACAGTCCGTCACGAAAGAAACAGCCTCTTCCAGACGCAACAACCACCACGCCGCTCCGAACCTCTCCCGAGGAACCAGTGACGTCACCAAGGGCTCCAGTGACGTCACGCGCATCGCATAGACACCAACTGGCCTCCAATGCGCGTCTGTCTTAGATCGCAACTTAAGCCAGCAGTCGTGCGGCGCGATGCTGCCGTTGAATCAGTATAAGTAGTGGCACGGAGAAGTTGAAGCTCAAAACCGCCCACAAGACAGATAGAGAATTGTGACGTCATTTTAACGTAACTTCATTCCCGGGTATACAGATGATCGACTGGTGAAGCGATTTGAACAGTGAACAGATGCCGATATCATTCGGCAAATAGGTATATAAGCAGGGTGCTCGCCACCGGGTGGGGGGGGGGGGGGTAGGGCTCCGGCCCCCAGACTCGCAGGATTTTAACATTAGCCCTGTGGGGCTGGCTTCTCACACCCCTGGCTATCCCTTCAAGCCCCTGGCGGGCTATCCCACTCAAAATGTTATGGCGACGCCACTGTATGTAAGGCCTGTTTCGAGTAGGCGCTATTCCGTGTTGTCCAAGGCTTGCTGAACAATCAAGGAAGTACCTAGTGTCCATTTTGGATTTATCAAGACAGCAGTGCTGTGGCGTTTTGGCGCTGCGGCATTACCGCCGCTGTCGCGTTTTTGACGCTGTGGCGTCTTTTGGCGTTGTGGTGTTATTGGCGCGCGGGCTGGCGACGTAATGACATAATGACGTCACAGGATTTCGACTTGCGTAGCGCGAAATGAAAGCTATTTAGAACGAAGGCAAGTACAGTTGCGGGAGATGCTATTTCGGATCAGAACTGCTTGTGATGAAAATGTTTGCAGGAAATGCGGCGTTGTGGTGTGCACTAAAAAGACGGCGCACTAAAAAGACGTTTGCTGTGCTGAGGCGTCTGTGCGTGCAACGTGTTTGGAGCCTGATTGCACCGAATAGACATGTGGAGATATGTAGGCAGCCCACTCTGTGAGACAATACACAGGATACGCAGATAAGGCACTTGTGAGCGGTGACTGTTCCTTGCATTGGAAGCAACCAATGCCTATGGGCTTTCAACGGATACAGCGGCTGACCGTGGTAAATGCTCCCAAAGAACCTTAAATGACAATCTGCTGTCACATAGGTAGAAAACTGTCAGGTTACACTAAAAAGCCCATAAATAGACAAAAATAGACATAAATAGAAAAATGGAAATGAAGAAGTCTCTTAATTCTATTAAAACCTTGCGGATAAATTTAGAACTGCTTTCACTCTTTCCGGACATTTTTTTATCTTCCCTTGCTTACGTACATTTTCTGCAGATAATCCAGGCTGTTAAAAAACGTGCAAGCCGTAAAATGTCCCTGAAAGTTGCAGTAGCGATATTACGAGTAACATCACACTGCGGCCCGTCAGAGACAACACACAGACCTACACTGACCTACAATGGTCAGTCAGACCTACACTGCGGCCCGTCAGAGACACCACACAGACCTACACTGACCTACAATGGTCAGTCAGACCTACACTGCGGCCCGTCAGAGACAACACACAGGCCTACACTGACCTACACTGCGGCCCGTCAGAGACAACACACTCCCGCCGTCAACACACTCCACAGAGTCCCGCCGTGTATTGACTTGTGGGGAATAATGCAAAAGTCCACCTGCGCCGGTAAACTGTGCTGTAGACATCTGCAGTGGCTGATTTGAGTCCTCTGACACTGTACTGATTTGTACCTTCTGTTGGCTGATTTGAGTCCTCTGACACGGTACTGATTTGTACCTTCTGTTGGCTGATTTGAGTCCTCTGACACTGTACTGATTTGTACCTCCTGTTGGCTGATTTGAGTCCTCTGACACTGTACTGATTTGTACCTTCTGTTGGCTGATTTGAGTCCTCTGACACTGTACTGATTTGTACCTTCTGTTGGCTGATTTGAGTCCTCTGACACTGTACTGATTTGTACCTTCTGTTGGCTGATTTGAGTCCGCTGACACTGTACTGATTTGTACCTTCTGTTGGCTGATTTGAGTCCTCTGACACTGTACTGATTTGTACCTTCTGTTGGCTGATTTGAGTCCTCTGACACTGTACTGATTTGTACCTTCTGTTGGCTGATTTGAGTCCGCTGCCTCAATACGCAGAGTGGGCGACTGCGACCTGCGGTATCAGCAAGGTCGCCATGGCAATATCTTCACCACTCACCAGGGACGTAGGGGCATCACTCAGTCAGGGACCAGTTAAACTTCGGTCTTGTTTTGTGAGAAACCCATTATTGCTATGCAAGGTTTCTTTACAGATTTGAGCTTTTCTTGTTTTGGTCTACATGTTGCTGTTTCAAATTTTTCTCAGTTATAAGACTGCAAACTTTTTACAAAATAAAGCAAAATACCAAAAGGTGATGCCCCCACCCCTGTCCCCTGCTCCTACGTCCGTGATCTTCACTAAAAACAAAACAAAAAGGCAATCCACGACAACCTGTGAACGCAAAAACAAGTACGCAAATAGTCCGAGTACTTGTGATACAAGACATCTCCCACGAACAGTGTGCAGCCATTTTGTTTTTGTTATACAAAGAAATTCAGCATTGGAAACTGCGTGTGTCCTTTGGCGCATCAGCACCACCTGGGGAAACCATCAGACTGATCAACAGAGTAAAACAAATGCCGAAGGGACTGCTCTACGATATCTTCTAATGATCTCCCAGAAGAGTGATACAGACAGAGTATAAGTTGGGGGACGAGAGGCAGAGGAGGAATGGAGTGGGAAGAAGCCGGGCTAGATTTGTGTGCGGAGGAAGATAGAACCTGGGGGCATCAGTTCCCATAACACTAAGGTAAGTACAGTACGCCCCGGCACGGGAACAATGCAAAGCAATCAGGCTTGAATACTAACCTCATTACAAGACGCCATGGCCGGTGATATCTCTTGTACCCTGTTGCTCAGTTGGTAATGGCCGGTGATATCTCTTGAACCCTGTAACTCAGTTGGTAATGGCCGGTGATATCTCTTGTACCCTGTAGCTCAGTTGATAATGGCCGGTGATATCTCTTGTACCCTGTAGCTCAGTTGGTAATGGCCGGTGATATCTCTTGTATCCTGTAGCTCAGTTGGTAATGGCCGGTGATATCTCTTGTACCCTGTAGCTCAGTTGGTAATGGCTGGTGATATCTCTTGTACCCTGTAGCTCAGTTGGTAATAGCCGGTGATATCTCTTTTACCCTGTAGCTCAGTTGGTAATGGCCGGTGATATCTCTTGTACCCTGTAGCTCAGTTGGTAATGGGCGGTGATATCTCCTGTACCATGTAGCTCAGTTGGTAATGGCCGGTGATATCTCTTGAACCCTGTTGCTCAGTTGGTAATGGCCGGTGATATCTCTTGTACCCTGTAGCTCAGTTGGTAATGGCCGGTGATATCTCTTGTACCCTGTAGCTCAGTTGGTAATGGCCGGTAATATCTCTTGTACCCTGTAGCTCAGTTGGTAATGGGCGGTGATATCTCCTGTACCCTGTAGCTCAGTTGGTAATGGCCGGTGATATCTCTTGAACCCTGTAGCTCAGTTGGTAATGGCCGGTGATATCTCTTGAACCCTGTAGCTCAGTTAGTAATGGCCGGTGATATCTCTTGAACCCTGTAGCTCAGTTGGTAATGGCCGGTGATATCTCTTGAACCCTGTAGCTCAGTTGGTAATGGCCGGTGATATCTCTTGTACCCTGTAGCTCAGTTGGTAATGGCCGGTGATATCTCTTGAACCCTGTATCTCAGTTGGTAATGGCTGGTGATATCTCTTGAACCCTGTAGCTCAGTTGGTAATGGCCGGTGATACCTCTTGAACCCTGTAGCTCAGTTGGTAATGGCCGGTGATATCTCTTGTACCCTGTAGCTCAGTTGGTAATGACCGGTGATATCTCTTGAACCCTGTAGCTCAGTTGGTAATGGCCGGTGATATCTCTTGAGCCCTGTAGCTCAGTTGGTAATGACCGGTCATATCTCTTGAACCCTGCAGCTCAGTTGGTAATGGCCGGTGATATCTCTTGTATCCTGTAGCTCAGTTGGTAATGGCCGGTGATATCTCTTGTACCCTGTAGCTCAGTTGGTAATGGCTGGTGATATCTCTTATACCCTGTAGCTCAGTTGGTAATGGGCGGTGATATCTCCTGTACCCTGTAGCTCAGTTGGTAATGGCCGGTGATATCTCTTGAACCCTGTTGCTCAGTTGGTAATGGCCGGTGATATCTCTTGTACCCTGTAGCTCAGTTGGTAATGGCCGGTGATATCTCTTGTACCCTGTAGCTCAGTTGGTAATGGCCGGTAATATCTCTTGTACCCTGTAGCTCAGTTGGTAATGGCCGGTGATATCTCTTGAACCCTGTAGCTCAGTTGGTAATGGCCGGTGATATCTCTTGTACCCTGTAGCTCAGTTGGTAATGGCCGGTGATATCTCTTGAACCCTGTAGCTCAGTTGGTAATGGCCGGTGATATCTCTTGAACCCTGTAGCTCAGTAGGTAATGGCCGGTGATATCTCTTGAACCCTGTAGCTCAGTTGGTAATGGCCGGTGATATCTCTTGAACCCTGTAGCTCAGTTGGTAATGGCCGGTGATATCTCTTGAACCCTGTAGCTCAGTTGGTAGTGGCCGGTGATATCTCTTAAACCCTGTAGCTCAGTTGGTAATGGCCGGTGATATCTCTTGAACCCTGTAGCTCAGTTGGTAATGGCCGGTGATATCTATTGAACCCTGTAGCTCAGTTGGTAATGGCCGGTGATATCTCTTGTACCCTGTAGCTCAGTTGGTAATGGACAGTGATATCTCTTGAACCCTGTAGCTCAGTTGGTAATGGCCGGTGATATCTCTTGAACCCTGTAGCTCAGTTAGTAATGGCCGGTGATATCTCTTGAACCCTGTAGCTCAGTTGGTAATGGCCGGTGATATCTCTTGTACCCTGTAGCTCAGTTGGTAATGGCCGGTGATATCTCTTGTACCCTGTAGCTCAGTTGGTAATGGGCGGTGATATCTCCTGTACCCTGTAGCTCAGTTGGTAATGGCCGGTGATATCTCTTGAACCCTGTAGCTCAGTTGGTAATGGCCGGTGATATCTCTTGAACCCTGTAGCTCAGTTAGTAATGGCCAGTGATATCTCTTGAACCCTGTAGCTCAGTTGGTAATGGCCGGTGATATCTCTTGAACCCTGTAGCTCAGTTGGTAATGTCCGGTGATATCTCTTGTACCCTGTAGCTCAGTTGGTAATGGCCGGTGATATCTCTTGAACCCTGTAGCTCAGTTGGTAATGGCCGGTGATATCTCTTGAACCCTGTAGCTCAGTTGGTAATGGCCGGTGATATCTCTTGAACCCTGTAGCTCAGTAATGGCCGGTGATATCTCTTGTACCCTGTAGCTCAGTTGGTAATGACCGGTGATATCTCTTGAACCCTGTAGCTCAGTTGGTAATGGCCGGTGATATCTCTTGAACCCTGTAGCTCAGTTGGTAATAGCCGGTGATATCTCTTGAACCCTGTAGCTCAGTTGGTAATGGCCGGTTATATCTATTGTACCCTGTAGCTCAGTTGGTAATGGCCGGTGATATCTCTTGTACCCTGTAGCTCAGTTGGTAATGGCCGGTGATATATCTTGTACCCTGTAGCTCAGTTGGTAATGGCCGGTGATATCTCGTGTACCCTGTAGCTCAGTTGGTAATGGCCGGTGATATCTCTTGAACCCTGTAGCTCAGTTGGTAATGGCCGGTTATATCTCTTGTACCCTGTAGCTCAGTTGGTAATGGCCGGTGATATCTCTTGTACCCTGTAACTCAGTTGGTAATGGCCGGTGATATATATTGTACCCTGTAGCTCAGTTGGTAATGGCCGGTGATATCTCGTATACCCTGTAGCTCAGTTGGTAATGGCCGGTGATATCTCCTGTACCCTGTAGCTCAGTTGGTAATGGCCGGTGATATCTCTTGTACCCTGTAGCTCAGTTGGTAAGTGCGCCCGACTCACTCCTTCCCGCCCTGTCAAAGACAGACAAGTGGGTCCGAATCGATAAGGGTTCGCGCTCCGACTCGTGATATTTGCGCCTGACTCGGTCAGATGACGTCAGTGGACTGGGATCACCTGCGGTCCCTGGGATCACCTGCGGTCCCTGGGATCACCTGCGGTCCCTGGGATCACCTGCAGTCGGTGGGATCACCTGCGGTCGGTGGCAACAGCCTCGGTCAGATGAAGTCAGTGGACTGGGATCACCTGTGGTCGGTGGCAGCAGCCTCGGTCAGATGAAGTCAGTAAACTGGGATCACCTGCGGTCGGAGGCAGCAGCCTCGGTCAGATGAAGTCAGTGGACTGGGATCACCTGCGGTCGGTGGCAGCAGCCTCGGTCAGATGAAGTCAGTGGACTGGGATCACCTGCGGTCGGAGGCAGCAGCCTCGGTCAGATGAAGTCAGTGGACTGGGATCACCTGCGGTCAGATGAAGTCAGTGGACTGGGATCACCTGCGGTCGGTGGCAGCAGCCTCGGTCAGATGAAGTCAGTGGGCTGGGATCACCTGCGGTCGGAGGCAGCAGCCTCGGTCAGATGAAGTCAGTGGACTGGGATCACCTGCGGTCGGAGGCAGCAGCCTCGGTCAGATGAAGTCAGTGGACTGGGATCACCTGCGGTCGGAGGCAGCAGCCTCGGCCAGATGAAGTCAGTGGACTGGGATCACCTGGGATCATCGGAGGCAGCAGCCTCGGTCAGATGAAGTCAGTGGACTGGGATCACCTGCGGTCGGTGGCAGCAGCCTCGGTCAGATGAAGTCAGTGGACTGGGATCACCTGCGGTCGGAGGCAGCAGCCTCGGTCAGATGAAGTCAGTGGACTGGGATCACCTGCGGTCGGTGGCAGCAGCCTCGGTCAGATGAAGTCAGTGGACTGGGATCACCTGCGGTCGGTGGCAGCAGCCTCGGTCAGATGAAGTCAGTGGACTGGGATCACCTGCGGTCGGTGGCAGCAGCCTCAGTCAGATGAAGTCAGTGGACTGGGATCACCTGCGGTCGGTGGCAGCAGCCTCGGTCAGATGAAGTCAGTGGACTGGGATCACCTGAGGTCGGTGGCAGCAGCCTCGGTCAGATGAAGTCAGTGGACTGGGATCACCTGCGGTCGGTGGCAGCAGCCTCGGTCAGATGAAGTCAGTGGTCTGGGATCACCTGCGGTCGGAGGCAGCAGCCTCGGTCAGATGAAGTCAGTGGACTGGGATCACCTGGGATCATCGGAGGCAGCAGCCTCGGTCAGATGAAGTCAGTGGACTGGGATCACCTGGGATCATCGGAGGCAGCAGCCTCGGTCAGATGAAGTCAGTGGACTGGGATCACCTGCGGTCGGTGGCAGCAGCCTCGGTCAGATGAAGTCAGTGGACTGGGATCACCTGCGGTCGGTGGCAGCAGCCTCGGTCAGATGAAGTTAGTGGGCTGGGATCACCTGCGGTCGGTGGCAGCAGCCTCGGTCAGATGAAGTCAGTGGACTGGGATCACCTGCGGTCGGAGGCAGCAGCCTCGGCCAGATGAAGTCAGTGGACTGGGATCACCTGCGGTCGGAGGCAGCAGCCTCGGTCAGATGAAGTCAGTGGACTGGGATCACCTGGGATCATCGGAGGCAGCAGCCTCGGTCAGATGAAGTCAGTGGACTGGGATCACCTGAGGTCGGTGGCAGCAGCCTCGGTCAGATGAAGTCAGTGGACTGGGATCACCTGCGGTCGGTGGCAGCAGCTTCGGTCAGATGAAGTCAGTGGACTGGGATCACCTGCGGTCGGAGGCAGCAGCCTCGGTCAGATGAAGTCAGTGGACTGGGATCACCTGGGATCATCGGAGGCAGCAGCCTCGGTCAGATGAAGTCAGTGGACTGGGATCACCTGGGATCATCGGAGGCAGCAGCCTTGGTCAGATGAAGTCAGTGGACTGGGATCACCTGCGGTCGGTGGCAGCAGCCTCGGTCAGATGAAGTCAGTGGACTGGGATCACCTGCGGTCGGTGGCAGCAGCCATGGTCAGATGAAGTCAGTGGGCTGGGATCACCTGCGGTCGGTGGCAGCAGCCTCGGTCAGATGAAGTCAGTGGACTGGGATCACCTGCGGTCGGAAGCAGCAGCCTCGGTCAGATGAAGTCAGTGGACTGGGATCACCTGGGATCATCGGAGGCAGCAGCCTCGGTCAGATGAAGTCAGTGGACTGGGATTACCTGAGGTCGGTGGCAGCAGCCTCGGTCAGATGAAGTCAGTGGACTGGGATCACCTGCGGTCGGTGGCAGCAGCCTCGGTCAGATGAAGTCAGTGGACTGGGATCACCTGCGGTCGGAGGCAGCAGCCTCGGTCAGATGAAGTCAGTGGACTGGGATCACCTGGGATCATCGGAGGCAGCAGCCTCGGTCAGATGAAGTCAGTGGACTGGGATCACCTGAGGTCGGTGGCAGCAGCCTCGGTCAGATGAAGTCAGTGGACTGGGATCACCTGCGGTCGGTGGCAGCAGCCTCGGTCAGATGAAGTCAGTGGACTGGGATCACCTGCGGTCGGAGGCAGCAGCCTCGGTCAGATGAAGTCAGTGGACTGGGATCACCTGGGATCATCGGAGGCAGCAGCCTCGGTCAGATGAAGTCAGTGGACTGGGATCACCTGGGATCATCGGAGGCAGCAGCCTCGGTCAGATGAAGTCAGTGGACTGGGATCACCTGCGGTCGGTGGCAGCAGCCTCGGTCAGATGAAGTCAGTGGACTGGGATCACCTGCGGTCGGTGGCAGCAGCCTCGGTCAGATGAAGTCAGTGGGCTGGGATCACCTGCGGTCGGTGGCAGCAGCCTCGGTCAGATGAAGTCAGTGGACTGGGATCACCTGCGGTCGGAGGCAGCAGCCTCGGTCAGATGAAGTCAGTGGACTGGGATCACCTGCGGTCGGAGGCAGCAGCCTCGGTCAGATGAAGTCAGTGGACTGGGATCACCTGGGATCATCGGAGGCAGCAGCCTCGGTCAGATGAAGTCAGTGGACTGGGATCACCTGAGGTCGGTGGCAGCAGCCTCGGTCAGATGAAGTCAGTGGACTGGGATCACCTGCGGTCGGTGGCAGCAGCCTCGGTCAGATGAAGTCAGTGGACTGGGATCACCTGTGGTCGGTGGCAGCAGCCTCGGCCAGATGGCCTGCGGTTGGTGGCAGCAGCCTCGGTCAGATGAAGTCAGTGGGCTGGGATCACCTGCGGTCGGTGGCAGCAGCCTCGGTCAGATGAAGTCAGTGGACTGGGATCACCTGCGGTCGGTGGCAGCAGCCTCGGTCAGATGAAGTCAGTGGACTGGGATCACCTGCGGTCGGAGGCAGCAGCCTCGGTCAGATGAAGTCAGTGGACTGGGATCACCTGGGATCATCGGAGGCAGCAGCCTCGGTCAGATGAAGTCAGTGGACTGGGATCACCTGGGATCATCGGAGGCAGCAGCCTCGGTCAGATGAAGTCAGTAGACTGGGATCACCTGCGGTCGGTGGCAGCAGCCTCGGTCAGATGAAGTCAGTGGACTGGGATCACCTGCGGTCGGTGGCAGCAGCCTCGGTCAGATGAAGTCAGTGGGCTGGGATCACCTGCGGTCGGTGGCAGCAGCCTCGGTCAGATGAAGTCAGTGGACTGGGATCACCTGCGGTCGGAGGCAGCAGCCTCGGTCAGATGAAGTCAGTGGACTGGGATCACCTGCGGTCGGAGGCAGCAGCCTCGGTCAGATGAAGTCAGTGGACTGGGATCACCTGGGATCATCGGAGGCAGCAGCCTCGGTCAGATGAAGTCAGTGGACTGGGATCACCTGAGGTCGGAGGCAGCAGCCTCGGTCAGATGAAGTCAGTGGACTGGGATCACCTGCGGTCGGTGGCAGCAGCCTCGGTCAGATGAAGTCAGTGGACTGGGATCACCTGTGGTCGGTGGCAGCAGCCTCGGCCAGATGAAGTCAGTGGACTGGGATCACCTGCGGTCGGTGGCAGCAGCCTCGGTCAGATGAAGTCAGTGGACTGGGATCACCTGCGATCGGTGGCAGCAGCCTCGGTCAGATGAAGTCAGTGGACTGGGATCACCTGGGATCATCGGAGGCAGCAGCCTCGGTCAGATGAAGTCAGTGGACTGGGATCACCTGAGGTCGGTGGCAGCAGCCTCGGTCAGATGAAGTCAGTGGACTGGGATCACCTGCGGTCGGAGGCAGCAGCCTCGGTCAGATGAAGTCAGTGGGCTGGGATCACCTGCGGTCGGTGGCAGCAGCCTCAGTCAGATGAAGTCAGTGGACTGGGATCACCTGCGGTCGGAGGCAGCAGCCTCGGTCAGATGAAGTCAGTGGACTGGGATCACCTTCGGTCGGTGGCAGCAGCCTCGGTCAGATGAAGTCAGTGGACTGGGATCACCTGCGGTCGGAGGCAGCAGCCTCGGTCAGATGAAGTCAGTGGACTGGGATCACCTGCGGTCGGTGGCAGCAGCCTCGGTCAGATGAAGTCAGTGGACTGGGATCACCTGCGGTCGGAGGCAGCAGCCTCGGTCAGATGAAGTCAGTGGACTGGGATCACCTGCGGTCGGAGGCAGCAGCCTCGGTCAGATGGCCTGCGGTCGGTGGCAGCAGCCTCGGTCAGATGAAGTCAGTGGACTGGGATCACCTGCGGTCGGTGGCAGCAGCCTCGGTCAGATGGCCTGCGGTTGGTGGCAGCAGCCTCGGTCAGATGAAGTCAGTGGACTGGGATCACCTGCGGTCGGTGGCAGCAGCCTCGGTCAGATGAAGTCAGTGGGCTGGGATCACCTGCGGTCGGAGGCAGCAGCCTCGGTCAGATGAAGTCAGTGGACTGGGATCACCTGCGGTCGGTGGCAGCAGCCTCGGTCAGATGAAGTCAGTGGACTGGGATCACCTGCGGTCGGTGGCAGCAGCCTCGGTCAGATGAAGTCATTGGACTGGGATCACCTGCGGTCGGTGGCAGCAGCCTCGGTCAGATGAAGTCAGTGGACTGGGATCACCTGCGGTCGGTGGCAGCAGCCTCGGTCAGATGAAGTCAGTGGACTGGGATCACCTGCGGTCGGTGGCAGCAGCCTCGGTCAGATGAAGTCAGTGGACTGGGATCACCTGCGGTCGGTGGCAGCAGCCTCGGTCAGATGAAGTCAGTGGACTGGGATCACCTGCGGTCGGTGGCAGCAGCCTCGGTCAGATGGCCTGAGGTCGGAGGCAGCAGCCTCGGTCAGATGAAGTCAGTGGACTGGGATCACCTGCGGTCGGTGGCAGCAGCCTCGGTCAGATGAAGTCAGTGGACTGGGATCACCTGTGGTCGGTGGCAGCAGCCTCGGTCAGATGGCCTGCGGTTGGTGGCAGCAGCCTCGGTCAGATGAAGTCAGTGGACTGGGATCACCTGCGGTCGGTGGCAGCAGCCTCGGTCAGATGAAGTTAGTGGACTGGGATCACCTGTGGTCGGTGGCAGCAGCCTCGGTCAGATGAAGTCAGTGGACTGGGATCACCTGCGGTCGGTGGCAGCAGCCTCGGTCAGATGAAGTCAGTGGACTGGGATCACCTGCGATCGGTGGCAGCAGCCTCGGTCAGATGAAGTCAGTGGACTGGGATCACCTGGGATCATGGGAGGCAGCAGCCTCGGTCAGATGAAGTCAGTGGACTGGGATCACCTGCGATCGGTGGCAGCAGCCTCGGTCAGATGAAGTCAGTGGACTGGGATCACCTGCGGTTGGAGGCAGCAGCCTCGGTCAGATGGCCTGCGATCGGTGGCAGCAGCCTCGGTCAGATGAAGTCAGTGGACTGGGATCACCTGCGGTCGGTGGCAGCAGCCTCGGTCAGATGAAGTCAGTGGACTGGGATCACCTGCGGTCGGTGGCAGCAGCCTCGGTCAGATGAAGTCAGTGGACTGGGATCACCCGCGGTTGGTGGCAGCAGCCTCGGTCAGATGAAGTTAGTGGACTGGGATCACCTGCGGTCGGTGGCAGCAGCCTCGGTCAGATGAAGTCAGTGGACTGGGATCACCTGCGGTCGGTGGCAGCAGCCTCGGTCAGATGAAGTCAGTGGACTGGGATCACCTGAGGTCGGAGGCAGCAGCCTCGGTCAGATGAAGTCAGTGGACTGGGATCACCTGCGGTCGGTGGCAGCAGCCTCGGTCAGATGAAGTCAGTGGACTGGGATCACCTGCGGTCGGTGGCAGCAGCCTCGGTCAGATGAAGTCAGTGGACTGGGATCACCTGCGGTCGGTGGCAGCAGCCTCGGTCAGATGAAGTCAGTGGACTGGGATCACCTGAGGTCGGAGGCAGCAGCCTCGGTCAGATGAAGTCAGTGGACTGGGATCACCTGCGGTCGGTGGCAGCAGCCTCGGTCAGATGAAGTCAGTGGACTGGGATCACCTGCGGTCGGTGGCAGCAGCCTCGGTCAGATGAAGTCAGTGGACTGGGATCACCTGTGGTCGGTGGCAGCAGCCTCGGCCAGATGGCCTGCGGTTGGTGGCAGCAGCCTCGGTCAGATGAAGTCAGTGGGCTGGGATCACCTGCGGTCGGTGGCAGCAGCCTCGGTCAGATGAAGTCAGTGGGCTGGGATCACCTGCGGTTGGAGGCAGCAGCCTCGGTCAGATGAAGTCAGTGGGCTGGGATCACCTGTGGTCGGAGGCAGCAGCCTCGGTCAGATGAAGTCAGTGGACTGGGATCACCTGTGGTCGGTGGCAGCAGCCTCGGTCAGATGGCCTGCGGTTGGTGGCAGCAGCCTCGGTCAGATGAAGTCAGTGGACTGGGATTACCTGTGGTCGGTGGCAGCAGCCTCGGTCAGATGGCCTGCGGTTGGTGGCAGCAGCCTCGGTCAGATGAAGTCAGTGGACTGGGATCACCTGCGGTTGGAGGCAACAGCCTCGGTCAGATGAAGTCAGTTGACTGGGATCACCTGCGGTCTGTGGCAGCAGCCTCGGTCAGATGAAGTCAGTGGACTGGGATCACCTGCGGTCGGTGGCAGCAGCCTCGGTCAGATGGCCTGAGGTCGGAGGCAGAAGCCTCGGTCAGATGAAGTCAGTGGGCTGGGATCACCTGTGGTCGGTGGCAGCAGCCTCGGTCAGATGAAGTCAGTGGACTGGGATCACCTGCGGTCGGAGGCAGTAGCCTCGGTCAGATGAAGTCAGTGGACTGGGATCACCTGCGGTCGTTGGCAGCAGCCTCGGTCAGATGAAGTCAGTGGACTGGGATCACCTGCGGTCGGTGGCAGCAGCCTCGGTCAGATAAGTCAGTGGACTGGGATCACCTGCGGTCGGTGGCAGCAGCCTCGGTCAGATGAAGTCAGTGGACTGGGATCACCTGCGGTCGGTGGCAGCAGCCTCGGTCAGATGAAGTCAGTGGACTGGGATCACCTGCGGTCGGAGGCAGCAGCCTCGGTCAGATGAAGTCAGTGGACTGGGATCACCTGCGGTCGGAGGCAGCAGCCTCGGTCAGATGGCCTGCGGTCGGTGGCAGCAGCCTCGGTCAGATGAAGTCAGTGGACTGGGATCACCTGCGGTCGGTGGCAGCAGCCTCGGTCAGATGAAGTCAGTGGACTGGGATCACCTGCGGTCGGTGGCAGCAGCCTCGGTCAGATGAAGTCAGTGGACTGGGATCACCCGCGGTTGGTGGCAGCAGCCTCGGTCAGATGAAGTCAGTGGACTGGGATCACCTGGGATCATCGGAGGCAGCAGCCTCGGTCAGATGAAGTCAGTGGACTGGGATCACCTGGGATCATCGGAGGCAGCAGCCTCGGTCAGATGAAGTCAGTGGACTGGGATCACCTGCGGTCGGTGGCAGCAGCCTCGGTCAGATGAAGTCAGTGGACTGGGATCACCTGCGGTCGGTGGCAGCAGCCTCGGTCAGATGAAGTTAGTGGGCTGGGATCACCTGCGGTCGGTGGCAGCAGCCTCGGTCAGATGAAGTCAGTGGACTGGGATCACCTGCGGTCGGAGGCAGCAGCCTCGGTCAGATGAAGTCAGTGGACTGGGATCACCTGCGGTCGGAGGCAGCAGCCTCGGTCAGATGAAGTCAGTGGACTGGGATCACCTGGGATCATCGGAGGCAGCAGCCTCGGTCAGATGAAGTCAGTGGACTGGGATCACCTGAGGTCGGTGGCAGCAGCCTCGGTCAGATGAAGTCAGTGGACTCGGATCACCTGCGGTCGGTGGCAGCAGCCTCGGTCAGATGAAGTCAGTGGACTGGGATCACCTGCGGTCGGAGGCAGCAGCCTCGGTCAGATGAAGTCAGTGGACTGGGATCACCTGGGATCATCGGAGGCAGCAGCCTCGGTCAGATGAAGTCAGTGGACTGGGATCACCTGGGATCATCGGAGGCAGCAGCCTCGGTCAGATGAAGTCAGTGGACTGGGATCACCTGCGGTCGGTGGCAGCAGCCTCGGTCAGATGAAGTCAGTGGACTGGGATCACCTGCGGTCGGTGGCAGCAGCCATGGTCAGATGAAGTCAGTGGGCTGGGATCACCTGCGGTCGGTGGCAGCAGCCTCGGTCAGATGAAGTCAGTGGACTGGGATCACCTGCGGTCGGAAGCAGCAGCCTCGGTCAGATGAAGTCAGTGGACTGGGATCACCTGGGATCATCGGAGGCAGCAGCCTCGGTCAGATGAAGTCAGTGGACTGGGATCACCTGAGGTCGGTGGCAGCAGCCTCGGTCAGATGAAGTCAGTGGACTGGGATCACCTGCGGTCGGTGGCAGCAGCCTCGGTCAGATGAAGTCAGTGGACTGGGATCACCTGCGGTCGGAGGCAGCAGCCTCGGTCAGATGAAGTCAGTGGACTGGGATCACCTGGGATCATCGGAGGCAGCAGCCTCGGTCAGATGAAGTCAGTGGACTGGGATCACCTGAGGTCGGTGGCAGCAGCCTCGGTCAGATGAAGTCAGTGGACTGGGATCACCTGCGGTCGGTGGCAGCTGCCTCGGTCAGATGAAGTCAGTGGACTGGGATCACCTGCGGTCGGAGGCAGCAGCCTCGGTCAGATGAAGTCAGTGGACTGGGATCACCTGGGATCATCGGAGGCAGCAGCCTCGGTCAGATGAAGTCAGTGGACTGGGATCACCTGGGATCATCGGAGGCAGCAGCCTCGGTCAGATGAAGTCAGTGGACTGGGATCACCTGCGGTCGGTGGCAGCAGCCTCGGTCAGATGAAGTCAGTGGACTGGGATCACCTGCGGTCGGTGGCAGCAGCCTCGGTCAGATGAAGTCAGTGGGCTGGGATCACCTGCGGTCGGTGGCAGCAGCCTCGGTCAGATGAAGTCAGTGGACTGGGATCACCTGCGGTCGGAGGCAGCAGCCTCGGTCAGATGAAGTCAGTGGACTGGGATCACCTGCGGTCGGAGGCAGCAGCCTCGGTCAGATGAAGTCAGTGGACTGGGATCACCTGGGATCATCGGAGGCAGCAGCCTCGGTCAGATGAAGTCAGTGGACTGGGATCACCTGAGGTCGGTGGCAGCAGCCTCGGTCAGATGAAGTCAGTGGACTGGGATCACCTGCGGTCGGTGGCAGCAGCCTCGGTCAGATGAAGTCAGTGGACTGGGATCACCTGTGGTCGGTGGCAGCAGCCTCGGCCAGATGGCCTGCGGTTGGTGGCAGCAGCCTCGGTCAGATGAAGTCAGTGGGCTGGGATCACCTGCGGTCGGTGGCAGCAGCCTCGGTCAGATGAAGTCAGTGGACTGGGATCACCTGCGGTCGGTGGCAGCAGCCTCGGTCAGATGAAGTCAGTGGACTGGGATCACCTGCGGTCGGAGGCAGCAGCCTCGGTCAGATGAAGTCAGTGGACTGGGATCACCTGCGGTCGGAGGCAGCAGCCTCGGTCAGATGAAGTCAGTGGACTGGGATCACCTGGGATCATCGGAGGCAGCAGCCTCGGTCAGATGAAGTCAGTGGACTGGGATCACCTGAGGTCGGTGGCAGCAGCCTCGGTCAGATGAAGTCAGTGGACTGGGATCACCTGCGGTCGGTGGCAGCAGCCTCGGTCAGATGAAGTCAGTGGACTGGGATCACCTGTGGTCGGTGGCAGCAGCCTCGGTCAGATGAAGTCAGTGGACTGGGATCACCTGCGGTCGGTGGCAGCAGCCTCGGTCAGATGAAGTCAGTGGACTGGGATCACCTGCGATCGGTGGCAGCAGCCTCGGTCAGATGAAGTCAGTGGACTGGGATCACCTGGGATCATCGGAGGCAGCAGCCTCGGTCAGATGAAGTCAGTGGACTGGGATCACCTGAGGTCGGTGGCAGCAGCCTCGGTCAGATGAAGTCAGTGGACTGGGATCACCTGCGGTCGGTGGCAGCAGCCTCGGTCAGATGAAGTCAGTGGACTGGGATCACCTGCGGTCGGTGGCAGCAGCCATGGTCAGATGAAGTCAGTGGGCTGGAATCACCTGCGGTCGGTGGCAGCAGCCTCGGTCAGATGAAGTCAGTGGACTGGGATCACCTGCGGTCGGAAGCAGCAGCCTCGGTCAGATGAAGTCAGTGGACTGGGATCACCTGGGATCATCGGAGGCAGCAGCCTCGGTCAGATGAAGTCAGTGGACTGGGATCACCTGAGGTCGGTGGCAGCAGCCTCGGTCAGATGAAGTCAGTGGACTGGGATCACCTGCGGTCGGTGGCAGCAGCCTCGGTCAGATGAAGTCAGTGGACTGGGATCACCTGCGGTCGGAGGCAGCAGCCTCGGTCAGATGAAGTCAGTGGACTGGGATCACCTGGGATCATCGGAGGCAGCAGCCTCGGTCAGATGAAGTCAGTGGACTGGGATCACCTGAGGTCGGTGGCAGCAGCCTCGGTCAGATGAAGTCAGTGGACTGGGATCACCTGCGGTCGGTGGCAGCTGCCTCGGTCAGATGAAGTCAGTGGACTGGGATCACCTGCGGTCGGAGGCAGCAGCCTCGGTCAGATGAAGTCAGTGGACTGGGATCACCTGGGATCATCGGAGGCAGCAGCCTCGGTCAGATGAAGTCAGTGGACTGGGATCACCTGGGATCATCGGAGGCAGCAGCCTCGGTCAGATGAAGTCAGTGGACTGGGATCACCTGCGGTCGGTGGCAGCAGCCTCGGTCAGATGAAGTCAGTGGACTGGGATCACCTGCGGTCGGTGGCAGCAGCCTCGGTCAGATGAAGTCAGTGGGCTGGGATCACCTGCGGTCGGTGGCAGCAGCCTCGGTCAGATGAAGTCAGTGGACTGGGATCACCTGCGGTCGGAGGCAGCAGCCTCGGTCAGATGAAGTCAGTGGACTGGGATCACCTGCGGTCGGAGGCAGCAGCCTCGGTCAGATGAAGTCAGTGGACTGGGATCACCTGGGATCATCGGAGGCAGCAGCCTCGGTCAGATGAAGTCAGTGGACTGGGATCACCTGAGGTCGGTGGCAGCAGCCTCGGTCAGATGAAGTCAGTGGACTGGGATCACCTGCGGTCGGTGGCAGCAGCCTCGGTCAGATGAAGTCAGTGGACTGGGATCACCTGCGGTCGGAGGCAGCAGCCTCGGTCAGATGAAGTCAGTGGACTGGGATCACCTGCGGTCGGTGGCAGCAGCCTCGGTCAGATGAAGTCAGTGGACTGGGATCACCTGCGGTCGGTGGCAGCAGCCTCGGTCAGATGAAGTCAGTGGACTGGGATCACCTGCGGTCGGTGGCAGCAGCCTCGGTCAGATGAAGTCAGTGGACTGGGATCACCTGCGGTCGGTGGCAGCAGCCTCGGTCAGATGAAGTCAGTGGACTGGGATCACCTGCGGTCGGAGGCAGCAGCCTCGGTCAGATGAAGTCAGTGGACTGGGATCACCTGCGGTCGGAGGCAGCAGCCTCGGTCAGATGGCCTGCGGTCGGTGGCAGCAGCCTCGGTCAGATGAAGTCAGTGGACTGGGATCACCTGCGGTCGGTGGCAGCAGCCTCGGTCAGATGGCCTGCGGTTGGTGGCAGCAGCCTCGGTCAGATGAAGTCAGTGGACTGGGATCACCTGCGGTCGGTGGCAGCAGCCTCGGTCAGATGAAGTCAGTGGGCTGGGATCACCTGCGGTCGGAGGCAGCAGCCTCGGTCAGATGAAGTCAGTGGACTGGGATCACCTGCGGTCGGTGGCAGCAGCCTCGGTCAGATGAAGTCAGTGGACTGGGATCACCTGCGGTCGGTGGCAGCAGCCTCGGTCAGATGAAGTCAGTGGACTGGGATCACCTGCGGTCGGTGGCAGCAGCCTCGGTCAGATGGCCTGAGGTCGGAGGCAGCAGCCTCGGTCAGATGAAGTCAGTGGACTGGGATCACCTGCGGTCGGTAGCAGCAGCCTCGGTCAGATGAAGTCAGTGGACTGGGATCACCTGTGTCGGTGGCAGCAGCCTCGGTCAGATGGCCTGCGGTTGGTGGCAGCAGCCTCGGTCAGATGAAGTCAGTGGACTGGGATCACCTGCGGTCGGTGGCAGCAGCCTCGGTCAGATGAAGTCAGTGGACTGGGATCACCTGTGGTCGGTGGCAGCAGCCTCGGTCAGATGAAGTCAGTGGACTGGGATCACCTGCGGTCGGTGGCAGCAGCCTCGGTCAGATGAAGTCAGTGGACTGGGATCACCTGCGATCGGTGGCAGCAGCCTCGGTCAGATGAAGTCAGTGGACTGGGATCACCTGGGATCATGGGAGGCAGCAGCCTCGGTCAGATGAAGTCAGTGGACTGGGATCACCTGCGATCGGTGGCAGCAGCCTCGGTCAGATGAAGTCAGTGGACTGGGATCACCTGCGGTTGGAGGCAGCAGCCTCGGTCAGATGGCCTGCGATCGGTGGCAGCAGCCTCGGTCAGATGAAGTCAGTGGACTGGGATCACCTGCGGTCGGTGGCAGCAGCCTCGGTCAGATGAAGTCAGTGGACTGGGATCACCTGCGGTCGGTGGCAGCAGCCTCGGTCAGATGAAGTCAGTGGACTGGGATCACCCGCGGTTGGTGGCAGCAGCCTCGGTCAGATGAAGTTAGTGGACTGGGATCACCTGCGGTCGGTGGCAGCAGCCTCGGTCAGATGAAGTCAGTGGACTGGGATCACCTGCGGTCGGTGGCAGCAGCCTCGGTCAGATGAAGTCAGTGGACTGGGATCACCTGAGGTCGGAGGCAGCAGCCTCGGTCAGATGAAGTCAGTGGACTGGGATCACCTGCGGTCGGTGGCAGCAGCCTCGGTCAGATGAAGTCAGTGGACTGGGATCACCTGCGGTCGGTGGCAGCAGCCTCGGTCAGATGAAGTCAGTGGACTGGGATCACCTGCGGTCGGTGGCAGCAGCCTCGGTCAGATGAAGTCAGTGGACTGGGATCACCTGAGGTCGGAGGCAGCAGCCTCGGTCAGATGAAGTCAGTGGACTGGGATCACCTGCGGTCGGTGGCAGCAGCCTCGGTCAGATGAAGTCAGTGGACTGGGATCACCTGCGGTCGGTGGCAGCAGCCTCGGTCAGATGAAGTCAGTGGACTGGGATCACCTGTGGTCGGTGGCAGCAGCCTCGGCCAGATGGCCTGCGGTTGGTGGCAGCAGCCTCGGTCAGATGAAGTCAGTGGGCTGGGATCACCTGCGGTCGGTGGCAGCAGCCTCGGTCAGATGAAGTCAGTGGGCTGGGATCACCTGCGGTTGGAGGCAGCAGCCTCGGTCAGATGAAGTCAGTGGGCTGGGATCACCTGTGGTCGGAGGCAGCAGCCTCGGTCAGATGAAGTCAGTGGACTGGGATCACCTGTGGTCGGTGGCAGCAGCCTCGGTCAGATGGCCTGCGGTTGGTGGCAGCAGCCTCGGTCAGATGAAGTCAGTGGACTGGGATCACCTGTGGTCGGTGGCAGCAGCCTCGGTCAGATGGTCTGCGGTTGGTGGCAGCAGCCTCGGTCAGATGAAGTCAGTGGACTGGGATCACCTGCGGTTGGAGGCAACAGCCTCGGTCAGATGAAGTCAGTTGACTGGGATCACCTGCGGTCTGTGGCAGCAGCCTCGGTCAGATGAAGTCAGTGGACTGGGATCACCTGCGGTCGGTGGCAGCAGCCTCGGTCAGATGGCCTGAGGTCGGAGGCAGAAGCCTCGGTCAGATGAAGTCAGTGGGCTGGGATCACCTGTGGTCGGTGGCAGCAGCCTCGGTCAGATGAAGTCAGTGGACTGGGATCACCTGCGGTCGGAGGCAGCAGCCTCGGTCAGATGAAGTCAGTGGACTGGGATCACCTGCGGTCGGTGGCAGCAGCCTCGGTCAGATGAAGTCAGTGGACTGGGATCACCTGCGGTCGGTGGCAGCAGCCTCGGTCAGATAAGTCAGTGGACTGGGATCACCTGCGGTCGGTGGCAGCAGCCTCGGTCAGATGAAGTCAGTGGACTGGGATCACCTGCGGTCGGTGGCAGCAGCCTCGGTCAGATGAAGTCAGTGGACTGGGATCACCTGCGGTCGGAGGCAGCAGCCACGGTCAGATGAAGTCAGTGGACTGGGATCACCTGCGGTCGGAGGCAGCAGCCTCGGTCAGATGGCCTGCGGTCGGTGGCAGCAGCCTCGGTCAGATGAAGTCAGTGGACTGGGATCACCTGCGGTCGGTGGCAGCAGCCTCGGTCAGATGGCCTGCGGTTGGTGGCAGCAGCCTCGGTCAGATGAAGTCAGTGGACTGGGATCACCTGCGGTCGGTGGCAGCAGCCTCGGTCAGATGAAGTCAGTGGACTGGGATCACCTGCGGTCGGTGGCAGCAGCCTCGGTCAGATGAAGTCAGTGGACTGGGATCACCCGCGGTTGGTGGCAGCAGCCTCGGTCAGATGAAGTCAGTGGACTGGGATCACCTGCGGTCGGTGGCAGCAGCCTCGGTCAGATGAAGTCAGTGGACTGGGATCACCTGCGGTCGGTGGCAGCAGCCTCGGTCAGATGAAGTCAGTGGACTGGGATCACCTGAGGTCGGAGGCAGCAGCCTCGGTCAGATGAAGTCAGTGGGCTGGGATCACCTGCGGTCGGTGGCAGCAGCCTCGGTCAGATGAAGTCAGTGGACTGGGATCACCTGCGGTCGGTGGCAGCAGCCTCGGTCAGATGACTTCCGGTTGGGGGCAGCAGCATCGGTCAGATGACCTCCGGTTGGAGGCAGCAGCCTCGGTCAGATGGCCTGCGGTTGGAGGCAGCAGCCTCGGTCAGATGGCCTGCGGTTGAAGGCAGCAGCCTCGGTCAGATGGCCTGCGGTCGGTGGCAGCAGCCTCGGTCAGATGGCCTGCGGTTGAAGGCAGCAGCCTCGGTCAGATGGCCTGCGGATGAAGGCAGCAGCAGTGGCGGATCCAGGGGGGTCACGGGGGTCATGATCCCCCCCTCGGGCCGTGAAGGGGCACCACCAAAACCCCAAAATAGAGCAAAAATAAAGCAAAAATAGAGCCAAAATAAAGCAAAAATAAAGCAAAAATAAAGCAAAAATAAAGCAAAAATAAAGCAAAAAAATAATTAAATACAAAATTCAAAAATAAAGCAAAAAATTGAATAAAAATCAAAAGTAAAGCAAAAAATGCTGTACCGCTACGCGGCCGTACATCATTCAGTGTTCTTTGAACCAAGGGCTACACCGCGCCGGCGTACCAGGGGCACCACCGCGCCGGCGTACCAATGCCACTACGGCGCCGGCGTATCAGGGCCACGACGGCGCCGGTGTACCAGGAGCACCACCGCACATAAGGATAATATGGTTCTGCGGGTGGCCATAATTAATGTTGTTGATTTTGGAATTTTAACCCCCAAAACTAGGTTTAAATGCTGAATTGATTGGAGAATTGGGATCTAAATTGTTTTTCCTGATAGCTTGAATCGATTTTGTGCCTAGCACGTCCAAAACTGGAGGCACGATGACGCGTAACGTAGAAGCTACTGGTTAATGCACATACGATGTCTATATTCAAATGATGATAGCAGAATAGTTCTTTCGGAATAAAATGCATTCTTTGCATGAGCTGACAGCATATAACGTTACCTCACCGAAGCAATATAGATTTTACTAAATTAAATAATGTATTGCCACTAATAAATGTTTAATTAACGTTATAATGCAAAATGGCATGCATCAGTTTTTCATTATCTTTACATAGTCAAATAGTAAATACTCCCCAGTACTCCCTGGGATTTTTACGTTCCAGGTATATGATATGATGTTCTTGAAAAGACCGAAGCGTAAATAGCTGCCCAAAGTTGCCCCTTTTCGTTCACGCCCTACTTATAACAGGGTTTCGAACTCTGGGCCGGTTTCGCGGATACGGGTGTAAACAAAATATACACGCGTCAGGTTTGAACGAATTTTGGCAAACTGGGCGTCAAAATACAGATACAGATACAGATATATGTATTAGGACCCTCCATAGTATGGATTTTATGGTATCCACGTCATTACACAAATGAAGTACACCAAGATAAAAGTACAAAATACAGCATCATATGATGATAAAAATACAGATGATAAAACACAGCGGCAAAAGAGTGGCAACACAGACCGATCGCAGGGCTATCGCCTAGCCTCTGGTGTTAGGGCGTTCCAGGCACTCGCGGCTCGGTACATGAAGCTGCGCCTTGCGAATTCCGTCCGCACGCGGGGCAGCTCGAGCTGGCCGCCTTCACTGGCGCGCGTGTGGCGGGCGGACACGTCGGCACGCCTTACCACCCGACCGCGCAGCGGTTCTGAGGCGCTGGGGGCAGTGATGAGGTGGCGCACAGCGGCAATGTCACGTTCGTTGATCATTTCCTCAATATTAGGCCACCCGAGCTCCCGTAATGACGGGGTGACGTGATCGCTCCGGCCAAGGCCAGTCACAATGCGGACACCGAAGTTGATCGCCTTTTGCACGCGCTGCCTCTGTGCCACGGTAAGTTTCCCCACACCGTTATGCAATAACGGATGTGAGGGAAGACGAGAGCCTTGACCAGCAGACGTCTGACGCATTTTGGCAGCTTATGACGGATTCGCGCGAGACCTACCAGCACACAATAGCAACGCTGAACGACCGACGAGACGTGGCGGTTCCATGACAGGTGTGGGTCGATGACAACACCGTGATGTTTTGTGAGGGAGACATTTCGTCGTTGCCGAAATAAACAGAGAAGTCGGCAGTGACGTTTTGACGGCGAGATCTGAGGATGATCATCTCCGTTTTAGCCGGATTGAAAATGTTGGAAATTAGGTGGATTTTCATTTGCCATCGTCAGAAGTTAAATATATTTACTCTGAGTATGAATAGTTTAGCGTAAAAGACGTAAAAATGGCAAAAAAAAACGTTTTTTCAGGGTAAAAAATATTTGGTCCCACAACTTTGAAGAGCCGTAGCACCACAACCATATGCTCGGCGGAGTTCGCGCTATGCTCACTCTCTTGTTCATTCAATTTACTTTCAGAACATATCAGGTTCAATTAGTTCCTCACCTTTTATTTAGACGCTGCGTTCGATCTTATCCGAACCGACCTGAGTAAAAACCATATTCAAATAGGCCAATTTAGTAACATTTTCCCATAAAATCACTCTTTTACAACACTTATTCGGGTTCTAAATATTAAAATGGTAGATGGATCGATCAAAGCCTTAGGAACAAATGCTGCCATTGTTAATCTTCTGCGAGCTATATTCACAATGGTCCAATCGTTTCAATCAATGGTTTCGTGCTCGCGTGTTGTTGTTGACCTAAACTTGTAAAAAAATCACCCTCTTGTTTTTTTAAGGCCTACATCGACTAGAAAACCAATAGCTATTGTACCTGAACATCCTGTCTACAGATCTTTTTGGTTTTCCTGCCGATTTAACGAGTTTGGTAAAAACGGTGTTATACAAGGCAACCGCACGCAGAGCGAAGTGATCAGGGAGATACCTTCACGGGATGGGGAAAAAGTGATAGATGCCATGCTAGTTTCGATTCCAGATTCGAATTCATCATGAAAACTGATCCGGCTAGGTTTTTTCAGTGAAACAAAAACACTGATTTGGGTCTGATTTTGGCAGCGAAACCTGTCCAACGTCCGAAACCTACGTGTTACTTTTACGTTTTATGTAAAAGATATCAGACCGGCTGGTACGGCGGTTGTTCCACGGCTCCATTTACCCCGATGCGACGGCACACAGCCTTTTTATCTCGGGGTGCACGTCGCACGTTAGGACGACCTGCACGTCAGACTCAGGACACCTGCACGCCAGAGGTCTATTTTTTCGGTAACTTGGTAGCGAGCGTTGGCGAAAGATTTGTGTAAGTGAAGCGACAATATTGGGCTTTGGAGAAGTTTATACCGTTGTTGGAGGATCAGAACCCGGCCGAACCGAGCAAGAGATTGGACCTTGTTTGTTACACTAGGTTGTGCGTCCCATTCTTTGTGAGCAAAAACAAAACGGGAAAGTTTTCAAAATACAAAAATGATGACTGGGCGAAATTGTACATTTGTGTTAACATTTTTACATTTATATTTTGTACATTTACATTTTGTACATTTTACACCTGAGGAATACGGTCCCAAGCACAAGAAAACAAATGATCACGCAACACAACATATGCTTCTGGATTACACCCGCAATACAACACATAAGGTATTCTTGCAAGCTAAAATATTAACGAGTAGTTTTCTGGATCGTACAGACTTAATGGCATAATCATTAATAGCAGCTGCGTTTCTTTGGGGCGATCGGTTTTTCGCTGCCGGTATGCGTATTTCGGTTTCCCGCATTATAATTGTCACCGGGTAGCGTAAAACTGAACATAAGTCAGTCAAACATATAGATATTGCTTTTAAATTTGGTTTGGGTATCGTCCATACTTGGTTCTCCAATATGTATTCCGGTTTTTGAATATATTTAAGAAGAAGGAAAAATGTGAGGAAAAAAAATTGCAAAAATTTCCACAATTTTGTTCTCTCTCAAATATATTCAAAAACCGGAAGATATATTGGAGAACCAAGTATGGACGATACCCAAACCGAATTTCAAAGCCATATCTATATTTTTGACTGACTTATGTCGTGTTTTACGCTAGCCGGTGGAAATTAGAATGAGGAAAACCGCGCGACAGTCCAGCCCGGTATAGCGGGCCCATTGAATTACGTTTAGCGAGTGGTAGCAAGCTTGTAGCGAAGTTGAGTGTCGCAGTGAGTGTCGCATGAAAGCTTTTTAGAAAATAACTCGCGTATTTATTAACCGATTGCAATGAAACTTTCAGTACCCTACTTTTGAACAATTTGACACATACTCACAACTTTTAAGTTCTATCCCCATAACCCGTGACCTTTGTTGAACCTGTTGTTCAAGGTCATGCCAGGCGCAACTGGCGTCCCGTAGTATCGGTGCTTGTAACTTGTGCAGTTTCCGAGTGTTAGCTGCTCAGGAGCATATGCACAGGTGGAGGTGTCAACAGGTGACATTTATGGTTTCCACTGAGATTGTGACCTCAGTTGACCTTTTCAGAGGTCAACCGAGGTCACACTGATCCCCGATGACCTGATACGACTTTTTGGCCCTATGGCAGTTGCTAGGACATTTTGTGACGCTGATTTCAAATTTGGCATCCATTTGACATACTTATATGTTCCACTGGGTCATGCATTTTCACAGTTCAACCGAGGTCACTGACCTCCGATAACATGAGATGACCTTTTTGGAATCTGGTCTAGGACATTTCTAGGACATAGGATCTGGTCTAGGACATTTTGTGACGCTGATTTAAAATTTGGCATCCATTGTGCTTCGCTCGGCTTCGCTCGTGAAACGCCCATCCAGGCGTCTAACTGAAAGTATTTTGCTTGATATGTGGTGACAATCCTTACCGAGGAGTTTTCATCGTGCGACAGAAATTGCCCTAGATTCGTCGGTGAGCGACAAATCTCGCCATTTATAGACCTCTGCTGCCACGCATGCGGCTGTGCCCGTCCGCTATAGTCAACGATTTGTATAGGTTCTTTAGTTGCTAACTGTGTAAATGCCTATTACTGATCTATGTCTGTTTTTGTTTTGTTTCAGACTAATTTGTATTGTTTGCTGCCAATTATGATCTGCATTAAACGACTCATGGTTAGATGAAAATGAAGATCAATATCAGCAAAATAAGAATTTCGAGGGCTCTGCAGTGTCCCCCAGCAAACTAGCTCAGCAAACAGTCATCAAACTCATCCCCAGTCATTCTGAATGTGGTCCTGGAAGAAATGCAGGAAAAGGGGGCCGAGTTGAGTTCTGACTCATTCAGAAGGTTAAGCACATTCTATCCGTGTTTGTAATTCTAGAATATTTGAGCGCCTCTGTTGGTGAGTGGTGACCTAGCGAAACAACGAGGTTAATCCGTACCAATGGGATCCTGAGATACATACCAGAGAGCCTTTGCGCACAGCTACCCAACACCAAATGTGGTGTCCCTAGTTGGTTATCGGTCAGGAGCCCTTTTTGTAATAAGCGCCCCTGGTGGTGACCTTAGGAAACTACTGGAACTGCTACAATACTATGGTGTCAGAGGCATTGCATCTAACGAACCTCACACCAAATATGAAGCATCCAGCTTTTGGCGTTTTCGCCAGGAGCAGCTCATGTAAAACGTAAAACGACATTATTTGAGACATGTTATTATATTAAGTTGTGTTAATAAAAGCTACAGGAATTTAAGTAAGAAAATAGGTCATGAAGGAAGTGTCTGACTTAACATCTTCTAGAACATTCAATAGAACATTCTTCACATTCTTCTAGAACATTCAAATAATAATTTGAATATATTGAAACTGTGATGTATAGCTTTTCTTGCGTGTGTCACGGGGGCGCAGTCAGCTTTGTGAGCAGTCACGCACCGTCAGCTGACTAGAATGGAGTGTTTTGTAAGATGTGCATACAAAGCGATTGGGAGCGTCGACCAATCAGCGACGGTGACTGGTCGTCGCTGATTGGTGGACGCTTCTGATGATATTCCAATGAACATCGACTATAAACTACGGTAATTAGAGCTCTACCGACTCCAGAAAAATGGGGCTGCTTCAGGATTTTTCCTCTCATTCCAAAAACCATTGACGACGATATGAAAGTAAAGTCTACTAAATTAAAATGAAGTTATCAAATGAATATAAGGTTTTAACTGAAATAAATAGGGTTGGGATGCACAATAGCAATGAAATCATCAGACGTAGTATTCGTTTTATTGTAATTTGTGGCAATAAGCAAAAACATTTCTTGGAGTTCATCGACACATTGACTTCTCTTATCTATCGACATTGTTAGAGGTGGCTGTTATCCTCCAGAGGGACGTGGTATGATGTTTAGTTAGATCCTTTTCATACAACATATAACGTTGTTTGATTTTTGTTCCTCCATTGGGGTACATTTATCCTCCTGCACTTGCGTCCGCCACATGTGTTTATTATTTGTAAACTTGTTATTGTTTAAAAATAACTTCATAGTAGAGCCGCCACTTTAAATCTCCGTTAACAGCAGTATAAGTTGCCTATACTGGCTTCTTTTAGTATTTCTTTTAACTTCGACTGGGCACTTCTTGACCATAAAAGCGCTCAACAAATAAAGCTGATTTTGTTTCCAACTTGAGGTTCATAACTGGAAAATGCCCTTTCAGCATGATAATCCTCCGTCCTCCGTCCACCCCCCCCCCCCCCCCCCCCCCACACACACACACACTTTCAGGTGGCGACGCCCCCCGCTTAAAATCTAGGAAAAGCTGGCGACGCCGAACCCAAAGTGATCTGGAAACTCTGACAAACTACGTGAATATATAGCAAGCAAATGATGTATCATTAGCTACACTTCGCTAAGAAGATAAACTTGGTTGACTAATGCGCGCATTTCAATAATGTGCTGTTCGTCTCGTAGGAAAAACGCAGCCGATTTACGATTATGTCAAAGGTGACGTCAGTCTATGTGAAAGTTGACAGCGCAACCCAGCTTGCTAAGAAGATATCTTGTCACAAATACAACTTATAATTACCTGATCATCATACCCAATGAAGTGTCTGCCCAAAGATTGCTCATCCTGGAAACGCTGGTTCCTGACTCCAATAATGTAGCCACTCGTTAGTGACCTCTGGTCTTGATTGTCTCAGGACAACAGGCTGCCATAATGCAAACCGGGTCGCAAGGGCAAGGGCAGCAGAGTCGTATCAATATATTTAGAACAGGTCTTGTTGCTTGAACGAATACTAGCAGAGCGCAAGACATTTTTCCACTTCATATCAATGAGATCCAGAAAACATGCTCTTATGCGTCACTATGAGCAATAATCATGGGCTTGGGCACGCTTTGTGAAATG